>JAPQNM010002744.1:57500-67500 GCA_029783475.1 Metacarcinus magister
TTATTTAACGTTTATTTTCTTTAATGAGAGAGAGAGAGAGAGAGAGAGAGAGAGAGAGAGAGAGAGAGAGAGAGAGAGAGAGAGAGAGAGAGAGAGAGAGAGAGAGAGAGAGATAGCTGGGGATCATTACACAGTTTTTCCAGTGTGCTTTATGTCCTATCCATCCCCGCCTCGTTATTGCGCCACTGAAACAAAAACGAAACGCCCATTGTTCAAACTTACGGTGTCCTTCTCCCGTGATGAAAGAGAGGCGAATGAGGAGGAAAAGGGAAGGAAATGAGGAAAGAGAGGAAGGGGGGGAGGGAAGGGAAAGGAGGGAGGTGGAGAGAAGGAGGGATAACGAATGAGGAGAGATGGAAGAAGGTGATATTCTATACTATATAAAGCCACAAGCACCATGTATCTGCCTCGTCTAATACGTGTTTTAGCCATGGTGAGGGCGCGCTTGTTCCTGGCACACATACACACACGCGCACACACACACACGTACGCACACACACACATAGCAGCCTCGTATACACTTAAAGTCATGTTCGAATATACTAGTAAACAAATCAAGTAGTGGTGGTGATGGTGGTGAGGTGTTAACCACTAAAACACCACCACTAACACCACCACTATAACACTCCACACCACTACCACATCATCATTATACCACAAAACTATCACCAGAGCACCTAAAACCAAACCAAACCTAATATAACCTAACACAACACAACATAACATAACATAACAAAACTATTACTAGAACATCTTTGCAACACAACCACACTTACAACACCACGTCAACAACCACATCAACACCACACTTACAACACCACGTCAACAACCACATCAACACCACACTAACAACATCAACAACCACATCAACACCAACACCAAAACACTACCTTCCTCCTTCAGCGACTTCAGTGTGTGATTGTGGGGTCCCTGCTGCTCCTCGGGCTGGTGATGGGTATGCAGGAGGAGGCGAAGGAGGAGAAGGCACTCAAAACAGAGTACCTAGTGGCGAAGAGCGAGGGCCGCGCTGCTTACGCCAAGGACGCACCAGTAGAGTTTAAGGACGCTGCTTACGCTAAGGACCCAGCAGAAGAGTTTAAGGACACTGCTTACGCCGCGGACACTGCTTACGCCGCGGACACTGCTTACGCCACGGACACTGCTTACGCCACCGACACTGCTTACGACACCGACGCTGCTTACGCCACGGACGCAGCAGCATATAAGGACGAGTATGAGAAGGACATCACAACGTACGTGGTGAAGAAGGAGGAGTCGGACAGTGATAAAAAGGACTACCATATAATCTACGAATCACATGGTTACGACCCCTCAGGTAAGTGAAGGGAAGAGGAGGAAGAGAGGGGAAAGGAGAGGGATATAGGGAGGATGGGAAGGGATAGGTAGAGGGGAACGAGCTTGAAATTTTAAGGTGCATGACTGTGATTCAATAAGTGAGGGTTGAGGGGAAACAGACGAAAAAGACGGAAAGATGGAAGAGTGGGGAAAGAAATATATAAACGTGAAATTTTGAGTGTGTGTGTCTGTCTGTGTGTATATTAGCTATATAACCGATCTAAATGTGGTCGGATCGAGGTGAAACTTGGAAGGGGTGCTCAGTGGGACCCCCTTTGAGTCTTCCATGAGTCAAATGCTTAAATATCAAACTTTTGAAATTCGCGATATTTGGTAACTGACAGCAGAACTTTCACCAACACTTATTTTCCCGGGCAACGCTGGGTACCTCTGCTGGTTAAGACTATATAGGAATGAAAATAGTGAAGTAGGAAGCGTAAATGGAAAGGAAAAATTAGGTTATTATTTTCATTATTATTATTATTATTATTATCATTATTATTATTATTATTATTATTATTATTATTATTATTATTATTATTATTATTATTATTATTATTATTATTATTATTACTATCATCCTTATTATTATTTTCAGTGGTTCTTTATGACGATGGTTATGGTGGCTACAACCTCGGGTACGGTGATGGCTACAGCGGCTTCGGAGGCGGTATTGGCGGCTTTGGCGGCTACGGCGGCGGCGGCTACGGTGGCTACGGCGGCTTTGGTGGCGGCGGCGGCGGCGGATATGGTGGCGGCAGAGGTGGAGGAGGTGGAGGACATGGTGGTGGTGGCGGAGGACATGGTGGTGGTGGAGGACATGGCGGTGGTGGTGGTGGTGGTGGCTATGGTGGCGCTATCTATGTTGGCGGCGGAGGACGTGGTGGAGGAATCTATGGTGGTGGTGGTGGTGGTGGTGGTGGTGGTGGTGGTGGCTATGGCGGCGGAGGGCATGGTGGTAGCGGAGGATTTGGTGGAGGAGGACATGGCGGCAGCGGCTTTGGTGGTGGAGGACTTGGCGGCAGCGTCTATGTTGGTGGAGGAGGACATGGCGGCGGCGGAGGACATGGCAGCGGCGTCTATGTTGGTGGAGGAGGACATGGCAGCGGAGGAGGACATGGCGGCGGAGGAGGACATGGCAGCGGCGTCTATGTTGGTGGAGGAGGACATGGCAGCGGAGGAGGACATGGCGGCGGCGTCTATGGTGGTGGAGGAGGACATGGTGGCGGAGGAGGACATGGCAGCGGCGTCTATGTTGGTGGAGGAGGACATGGTGGTGGTGGTGGTGGTGGTGGTAGTCTCACCGGCTACCATATCACCGTTCAGCATGGAGAAGGTATGCAAAAAAGAGTCTTATTTGTTTTGCGAATTAAATCTCATCTATTTTTTTTCTCTCTCTCTTTTAATCAGTCACTTTATATGTTACTCCTCCTTGATTCTCGCCCTTCCTTCCTATCCTTTACTCTCGCCCTTCCTTCCTATCCTTAACTCTCGCCCTTCCTTCCTATCCTTAACTCTCGCCCTTCCTTCCTATCCTTAACTCTCGCCCTTCCTTCCTATCCTTAACTCTCGCCCTTCCTTCCTATCCTTAACTCTCGCCCTTCCTTCCTATCCTTAACTCTCGCCCTTCCTTCCTATCCTTTACTCTCGCCCTTCCTTCCTATCCTTTACTCTCGCCCTTCCTTCCTATCCTTAACTCTCGCCTTTCCTTCCTATCCTTAGCAGCAAGTGAGAGAAAAAAATAACGTTGATAATATATACGTTATTCCCTTTTTTTGAAATGCAACAAAACAATTATTTATCTTATTTCTAGAATCACAACGCACAGACACATACACAGACACATATACAGACACATATACAGACAGACACACACACACACACACACACACACACACACACACACACACACACACACACACACACACACACACACATACTTACATGGACATCTTCCTCCACCAGGGGGCGGATACAAGGTTCCAAAGGGCTCCTGGGTCTTCAGTAAGTACAGAAGAGAGAGAGAGAGAGAGAGAGAGAGAGAGAGAGAGAGAGAGAGAGAGAGAGAGAGAGAGAGAGAGAGAGAGAGAGAGAGAGAGAGAGAGAGAGAGAGAGAGAGAGAGAGAGAGAGAGAGAGAGAGAGAGAGAGAGAGAGAGAGTAGAAAACATTTACCAAGCATACAAGCATACAAAAGAACAAGAAATTAAGAATAAGAACCATTTTGGACTCCCTCAAATATATGTCATAAACCATATACAAGAAATAATAAACAAAGAAATAAACAAAGAAACAAATAAACAAATCCCTTAAATAATATATATATATATATATATATATATATATATATATATATATATATATATATATATATATATATATATATATATATCAACATTAAAAAATAAACAATTCATTAACAAAAAAATATATATAAAAAACAGCAGTAAAAAGAAAAAATAATAATAATAATAAGAAAGAAACTCAACAAAGAAACAATGAAAAAACAAGTTAACGAAAAAACGTAAATAGCAAGTGAAGAAATAAAGAATAAAATAAACAAACAATCAAAAAATAAAAATAAATAAATAATCAATGCAACATATAATAAATAATCATATATTGTATAAATAAAAAAACTAATAAACTAAATGGTAACTAAAATAAATAAAGAAAAAAAATCAAAAACTAACCTAACCTAATTTTTTCCTCTTTCCCTACAGAGCCATCCTACCACAAGAGGAGGTGAAGGATTCATCTATTGCCCTGACTCCCCTTTTTTCCCCTCTCTTCCCTTACCTCTACCACCTGCACCAGCACCATTAGGCCGACCCTCACGCCCCTCCCCGCCCCTCCCCTCGCCCTCACACTCCCTCCCCTCGCTTTGTTTTTATTCTTCACCAAAAAAAGAATATTGAATAAAATGTTGTCATAAGATTATCATGGATTTTTTCTTGACCTCAGTGTGTGTGTGTGTGTGTGTGTGTGTGTGTGTGTGTGTGTGTGTGTGTGTGTGTGTGTGTGTGTGTGTGTGTGTGTGTGTTATAGATGTTCCGATTATATATTTTTTTTTAATATATACCCCATAGAGAGAAAAAGAAACAGAGAGAGAGAGAGAGAAAGAAAGGAGGAAAGAAAGAATGAAATAACGAAAGAAAGAAAGAGTAAAAACTAGCTGGACATGTAACAAATAAAAACTTACTGTCCACCATGTTCTTCCTATTCTTAAGTAATATATTAAAAAAAAAAAAAACATTATCCTTGAAACTTCTTACAGAAAAATAGTAGAACGAAATATATATAACAAAAAAAGTGGACACGCTTTTCTTTTTTTTATCAACAAGAAACAAGAAAAAAAAGGGAGGTGAGACTTTTTTTTCCTCACGGTTCCATAAAACATGAAATAGATAAGACCAAGACCAAGCAAGATTAAACCGTAAGATGAAAAGAATCGAAATATGAATAGAATATATAAGAAAATTAAAGAAAAAACACTGAGAGAGAGAGAGAGAGAGAGAGAGAGAGAGAGAGAGAGAGAGAGAGAGAGAGAGAGAGAGAGAGAGAGAGAAAGAGAGAGAGAGAATAAGAGAGACAAAACAGCAAAAACAATAATAATATCATCATCCTCTCTTGCAGCATTACTTGTGGTCAATCCTTCATCACTCCCTCCTTGCCTCACTTCTCTTCTTTTCCTTCATACCCTACACTTCCAAAAACCAAAGCACACTTTATGACCATTTTTTCCTATATTTCCCCTCCCTCCTCTTTTTTCCTCCCATACTCCCTCTAACCTTTTTATAAGCTTTAAGGACAAGAACTAATCCCGGACATAAGAAGTGAGAGAGGGAGAGGAGGGAGGGAAGGGAGGGAAGGGAGAGAAGGACGACAAGATCTAGCCTATATAAACCCAGTGACACACTCCCTTCCTCACACATTGTTCCCTTCGTCAGTGCCTCCTCCAGTATTAGCAATGGTGAGTAGAAAAAGTGAATTGAAGGAGTAAGGGAAGTCTTCAGTGAGAATAGATTAGTCATCACTTAAAGGGTTTGAAAGTGACAAAGAAAACGTAAAGAAAATGCGTTGTGGGGGCTTCTTCACTGTTTTCTTTGATTTTTCTCTCTCTGTGCACCCGCTGACCCTACCGTCTTTCTCCCCTAGATCGCTTCTATTCCGAGGACAATGGCGGCTTTGGTGGTGATGGTGGTGGCGGCTTATCTGACACCCTCCGTCAGCGCCTCCGCATTTGTATTTGGTACAAAGGTTGCTGACAATCAACGAGAACAGCGTCATCAATCTTCCTCCTCTCCTGCTCTCCCCATTCCTCCTCCTCCTGCTTTCCCCTCTAAAGGAAATACAGGAATAGGAAGAATAGGAGGAGGCGTAGGAGCACATGGACTAGGAAATAAAGGCGGAGCAGGACCACTCTTCACTGTAGTCGATGGAATTGATGATGACATAGGAGTATTAGGAGGTCCGAGCCGTACTGACCCTATCTTCTTGTTTGATGATGGATTTGACTCACCCTTCGACACCAACAGCCAAGAGATCACTGCCTTCCTGCCATCCTCCACTAACATTAATAGACACAAAACTAGCACCTGCCTCAGCATCTACCGCTTGAAGAAGAACTTGAAGAGGTGGCTGTTCCGTACGAGGGAGACCAAAGTGGGACGCATGTGGGAGGACTTCTTCGGGAAATTCCTGTGTTTGATCCCTGACTCGATTGAAGCTTCCAAAAGACGCGGATAAACGAGAAGGAAAAGGTATGTGTGTTTGTGTGTGTGTGTGTGTGTGTGTGTGTGTGTGTTGTGTGTGTGTTGTGTGTGTGTGTGTGTGTGTGTGTGTGTGTGTGTGTGTGTGTGTGTTTGGTTTAATGATGATATTTTTTTTTCTAAGTATGTTTTTGGTTTGTGTTTGTTTTGTTGAATGTTCTGTTTTCTTCTTATGTTTTTTTTTCTTCTTCCTCTTCCTCCTCCTCTTCCTCCTTCGTAATAGCATTTGGTTTCAGTGGAGTAGTTTCAATTGTTCTGTTTTTTCCTTGTTTTTTCCTGATTTCGTCTTCCTTTTTTTTTCTCTTCCTACTACTGTTTTTATTCTATTATTTTCTTAGTTATAAAAATGACTTCCTCCCTTCCCCCATCACACGCTAACGAACACAACTGTCCATCTTCACCTCTCTCTCTCTCTCTCTCTCTCTCTCTCTCTCTCTCTCTCTCTCTCTCTCTCTCTCTCTCTCTCTCTCTCTCTCTCTCTCTCTCTCTCTCTCTCTCTCTCTCTCTCTCTCTCTCTCTCTCTCTCTCTAACTTTTCATAACTACACCACCATCACACTCCCCTTACCTTAATAATCATAATAAAATAGAAATAATAAAATAATAATAATAATGACTTTCCTTAATATTTCAGGAATCCCTCCACCCTACCTGGCCTCCTTTGCACCCTTCCTTCCCCCTCACCCTTTGATCAACACCTGATGTCACAGGTGACTTGAAGTTTATTTTCAAGTCAGGCCTTTGTATCGGCAGCTGTGAGTTGTACCTTGAAATTCGTAAGATCAAGACCGCACTCAAGATCAAGCTTCCTTTGCCAGATCCAGACCAAAACGAAGTGATATCAATGCCTGCAGACCAAGCAAGTAATCCAAAAAAGAAAGAAAGAGAAAAGTAAACTCGTTAAGAGCAATTATGAATTAACATGAGAGAAAAAAAAAGAATAAGAATAAATACAAAAAAGTTCTTCATCTTAACACAACAGGAAGCGTTAAGATGAAGGAAGATTCAGAAACACAAACAAGTGCATTCAAATAAAACAAAAATAGATAAATGAATAAAATAAGGTGACATAACCGAACGTCTCAACCACAAAGAAAGTATATGAATAAAACAAATAAAGAAACAAAGTGAAATAGCTCATTATGAAAACCAAATTGAAAGAAAAAAATGATGAGTGTGATTATGAGAATATACAGAAAAGCAAACAAACATAGTGACTAAAAGAGAGGAGTATATTGATTATTACTAAAATGAAAAAAAAAAAAAACGTAGCTAGATAAATATTAGTTGCTTGAAAACACATATATAATAGTGATACTTCTCATGTTTCAGTGTTACCAATACAAATGTTATATCTATGCATTTTTGTGAAGCTATAATACAATAAATAAAATCATAAAACGGATACATCAATGCATTACCCTCGCCCCCCCCTCAAAAAAAGACGTTATCAATAGTTATAAAAAAAGATATATATTAAGTTTAAATACCATGGACACTAATATAAAAAAATATAAAAAAAATTATACGAAAAAATAATAACCTTTCTTCCCTTCGCTCACATTTTTTTCTCTCTCTCTCTCTCTCTCTCTCTCTCTCTCTCTCTCTCTCTCTCTCTCTCTCTCTCTCTCTCTCTCTCTCTCTCTCTCTCTCTTCTCCATAAGACTTAAGGAGAGAGAGAGAGAGAGAGAGAGAGGAAAAGCATCATACTGTATTTTTTTCCTTAACATCTGGAGTCAAATAGAAGGAAAGCAAGAAAAACTAAATTAAGAAAACTGCTTAAGCAAAAAGAAGAAAAAATTGCCTCTTTTTATGCATAGAGTTAAAAAACAGAAGTTAAAAAAAAGAAGTAAAAAAAATGAATACATATATGGAATTTGAGTTGTTCACCAAGACCTAATTCCGCATCTCGTTTTCTTTGGGATCTGTTTATTGCACTCTCCGTTTTCTTTCTGTTTTTGTACTGTTTACGTGTGCGTGCAATATTCTGCCAAAATCTTCTTGTAGCAACGTGAGGTGAATCTCTGTCTCTGTCTCTCTCTCTCTCTCTCTCTCTCTCTCTCTCTCTCTCTCTCTCTCTCTCTCTCTCTCTCTCTCTCTCTCTCTCTCTCTCTCTCTCCTAAACATTCCACTCATCTCCTTCTTCACTGTGTCCTCCATAAGAGAAATCATTGTAATAAAGTAACAAATAAGTGAATTTAAATAAGAACACAAATAGAGAAGAAGAAAAAAAGCTTGAAAATCACTTTAATCGCAACGTAACTCTCCCTTCTTCCTCCTTTCCCGCTTCCTATTACTTCTTAAAAATGTACGTTATTGTATCTATTTCCTCTAAGGGGATGCGTACTATGAGGAAATTACAATGTGTACGATGTTGTCTTGGTCTTTCCTTTAGGTATAGTCTTTCCTTAAGCTTATTCCTAAAACGATTCAAACTTCAAAAAGACGATAGAATGTATAGCGAAGTTTTTTTTTACTGATGTTAGTTTCTTCTATCTCTCTGTTTTTTATGATCATCTCCAGTAAGAGAGAATGATGGAAAGGTAAAGAAACAGGAGGGAAAAAAAACTTATATTGAAAAGTAAAAATCCGTACCAGTATGGATCACGTTTCGTTATCAATATTTATACACATCTCTTTAATTTTTTTTTCCATGTTTTTCTTTTGACCGTGACGACACAAAACACAAAATTTCCTTCCACTTCTTAATTTTTTTCTCTCTTTCTCACAAACATTTCCGTCGTTGCCGATACTTTTTCTCCCTTTCCTCCATCGATGAAAGTTGAAAATCGAGAAAGAAACGCATGGAAAAAAGTCCGGGGAAAAAAGAGCGTACCTGCTGTTAAGTGAAGCATAAAAAAAACTGAGTCAAGAGAAGGGAAATTCATATAAAGTGTCCTCCTTCCAAATACTTGTTCTCAGTAGCGAGAGGAAAGCCATCAGAAGACAGTATAATCTCCAAGCATGGTGGGTGACGTGACTGTGTGTGTGTGTGTGTGTGTGTGTGTGTGTGTGTGTGTGTGTGTGTGTGTGTGTGTGTGTGTGTGTGTGTGTATTGATCTAATTTGACTTTTTTATTAACTTTCATTTATTACTTTTAGCTGCGTGTCTGGCTGGCGGTAACGGCCGTGCTGGTGGTGGCGGCGGTGGTGGTGGCGGTGGAAGAAGCTGGAAATGGACCAGTAAGAAAAGTCACCACCGTTGGACGTGGAAAACCTGGAAGCGTTGGACACGGTGGTAGATCTGACACCGTTGGACATGGCGGACAAATAGTAAAGGCTGACCTCGCTGCATCAATCACAGACCTTGGACACGGAGCTCCATTGGGCAACGCAAGACAAGAAGGAATAACTGCTAACGTTGAACATGCTGCATCTTTAGGCAATGTGGGTCACCGCTTTTCACTTGGCACCATTGAAAGACCTGACATGACTCAAAATAGCAGACCGATAGTTGCTGCTGAACGTGGTGAGAAGATCGTCACCGCTGGACCAAGTATTACCATCAGTACCGCTGGACAAAGAGGTTCATTTGGCAACGTGACACAACATACAGCTGGCACCACTGTATCACACGCTTCAAACATACCCGTTGGCTCACTTGGCAACACTGTCCGTGATAATCGAAACCGAAAGAGAGATGCCATTGACGAAGGAAGAACACTGCAAGACAAGCCCATTGACCTCCAACAAGCTGCCAAAATTGTGGCTGCAATCGACCGAGCGATCCCTATCAACCTCGCTAAGTATGGAAGACTGAACCAAGAGGCTCTTCTAGGCCTGTCCAACTTCGGGAGGATCGACAAAGCGACGGCAATGAGACTCTTCGGGAAAGGAGAAAGAAGCCACAGTCAAGAGAGTTCAAAAAGTTCAAGC
>JAPQNM010002744.1:72500-115000 GCA_029783475.1 Metacarcinus magister
ACTGGTGCAAAGGACGGTGTAGATCAGGAAGACGACAATGATACTGGTGCAAAGGACGGTGTAGATCAGGAAGACGACAATGATACTGGTGCAAAGGACGGTGTAGATCAGGAAGACGACAATGATACTGGTGCAAAGGACGGTGTAGATCAGGAAGACGACAATGATACTGGTGCAAAGGACGGTGTAGATCAGGAAGACGACGAAAATATCACCGCCGAAATCTTCTCAAGAAGACAATTACCGTTATCACTGAGGTGTCAAATGTGCCAATCAATGATTCAACCGCCTCCAAGTTGTGCATCTTGCATCTCTATCACCAACATTCCGCAAACCGAGGTGCCCTGTACAACCTGCAACCTTGGCATAACTCCCTCTGTTGGATGCCAATCCTGTACTCAGGGTAACACTGTCACATTACCAGTACCAGGACTAGTGCCGGAGACACCCTGTATTCAGTGTAACACTGTCATAGTACCAGGACCAGGACCAGGACCAGGACCAGGACTAGTACCAGGACCAGGACCAGGACCAGGACTAATGCCGGAGATGCCCTGTACTCAATGTAACACTGTCATAGTACCAGGACCAGGACCAGGACCAGGACCAGGACCAGGACTAGTACCAGGACCAGGACCAGGACCAGGACCAGGACCAGGACTAATGCCGGAGATGCCCTGTACTCAGTGTAACACTGTCATAGTACCAGGACCAGGACCAGGACCAGGACCAGGACTAATGCCGGAGACACCCTGTATTCAGTGTAACACTGTCATAGTACCAGGACCAGGACCAGGACCAGGACCAGGACCAGGACCAGGACTAGTACCAGGACTAGTGCCGGAGACACCCTGTATTCAGTGTAACACTGTCATAGTACCAGGACCAGGACCAGGACCAGGACCAGGACTAGTACCAGGACCAGGACCAGGACCAGGACTAGTACCAGGACCAGGACCAGGACCAGGACCAGGGCTAGTACCAGGACCAGGACTAGGACCAGGACCAGGACTAATGCCGGAGATGCCCTGTACTCAATGTAACACTGTCATAGTACCAGGACCAGGACCAGGACTAATGCCGGAGATGCCCTGTACTCAATGTAACACTGTCATAGTACCAGGACCAGGACCAGGACCAGGACCAGGACCAGGACTAGTACCAGGACCAGGACTAGGACCAGGACCAGGACCAGGACTAGTACCAGGACCAGGACTAGGACCAGGACCAGGACTAGTACCAGGACCAGGACCAGGACCAGGACCAGGACCAGGACCAGGACTAGTACCAGGACCAGGACCAGGACCAGGACTAGTACCGGAGATGCCCTGTACTCAATGTAACACTGTCATAGTACCAGGACCAGGACCAGGACCAGGACCAGGACCAGGACCAGGACTAGTACCAGGACCAGGACCAGGACTAGTACCAGGACCAGGACTAGTACCGGAGATGCCCTGTACTCAATGTAACACTGTCATAGTACCAGGACCAGGACCAGGACCAGGACTAGTACCAGGACCAGGACCAGGACTAGTGCCGGAAACACCCTGTATTCAGTGTAGCACTGTCATGGTACCAGGAACAGGACCAGGACCAGGACTAGTACCAGGACCAGGACTAGGACCAGGACCAGGACCAGGACCAGGACCAGGACTAGGACTAGTACCAGGACCAGGACTAGTACCAGGACTAGTACCAGGACTAGTACCAGGACCAGGACCAGGACCAGGACTAGTACCAGGACTAGTACCAGGACCAGGACTAGTACCGGAGATGCCCTGTACTCAATGTAACACTGTCATAGTACCAGGACCAGGACCAGGACCAGGACTAGTACCAGGACCAGGACCAGGACTAGTGCCGGAAACACCCTGTATTCAGTGTAGCACTGTCATGGTACCAGGAACAGGACCAGGACCAGGACTAGGACCAGGACCAGGACCAGGACCAGGACCAGGACCAGGACTAGTACCAGGACCAGGACTAGTACCAGGACCAGGACCAGGACCAGGACCAGGACTAATGCCGGAGATGCCCTGTACTCAATGTAACACTGTCATAGTACCAGGACCAGGACCAGGACCAGGACCAGGACCAGGACTAGTACCAGGACCAGGACTAGTACCAGGACCAGGACTAATGCCGGAGATGCCCTGTACTCAATGTAACACTGTCATAGTACCAGGACCAGGACCAGGACCAGGACCAGGACTAGTACCAGGACCAGGACTAGTACCAGGACTAGTACCAGGACCAGGACTAGTACCAGGACCAGGACTAGTACCAGGACCAGGACTAATGCCGGAGATGCCCTGTACTCAATGTAACACTGTCATGGTACCAGGACCAGGACCAGGACCAGGACCAGGACTAGTACCAGGACCAGGACTAGTACCAGGACCAGGACTAATGCCGGAAATGCCCTGTACTCAATGTAACACTGTCATAGTACCAGGACCAGGACCAGGACTAGTACCAGGACCAGGACTAGTGCCGGAGACACCCTGTATTCAGTGTAGCACTGTCATGGTACCAGGACCAGGACCAGGACCAGGACCAGGACTAGTACCAGGACCAGGACTAGGACCAGGACCAGGACTAGGACCAGGACCAGGACCAGGACTAGTACCAGGACCAGGACTAGTACCAGGACCAGGACCAGGACCAGGACTAGTACCAGGACCAGGACTAGTACCAGGACCAGGACCAGGACTAGTGCCGGAGACACCCTGTATTCAGTGTAGCACTGTCATGGTACCAGGACCAGGACCAGGACTAGTACCAGGACCAGGACTAATACCAGGACCAGGACTAATGCCGGAGATGCCCTGTACTCAATGTAACACTGTCATGGTACCAGGACCAGGACCAGGACCAGGACCAGGACCAGGACCAGGACCAGGACTAGTACCAGGACCAGGACTAGTACCAGGACCAGGACTAATGCCGGAGATGCCCTGTACTCAATGTAACACTGTCATAGTACCAGGACCAGGACCAGGACCAGGACCAGGACCAGGACCAGGACTAGTACCAGGACTAGTACCGGAGATGCCCTGTACTCAATGTAACACTGTCATAGTACCAGGACCAGGACCAGGACCAGGACCAGGACTAGTACCAGGACCAGGACCAGGACTAGTACCGGAGATGCCCTGTACTCAATGTAACACTGTCATAGTACCAGGACCAGGACCAGGACCAGGACCAGGACTAGTACCAGGACCAGGACCAGGACTAGTACCGGAGATGCCCTGTACTCAATGTAACACTGTCATAGTACCAGGACCAGGACCAGGACCAGGACCAGGACCAGGACCAGGACCAGGACCAGGACTAGTACCAGGACCAGGACTAGTACCAGGACCAGGACTAGTGCCGGAGACACCCTGTATTCAGTGTAGCACTGTCATGGTACCAGGACCAGGACCAGGACTAGTACCAGGACCAGGACTAGTACCAGGACCAGGACTAGGACCAGGACCAGGACCAGGACTAGTACCGGAGATGCCCTGTACTCAATGTAACACTGTCATAGTACCAGGACCAGGACCAGGACCAGGACCAGGACCAGGACCAGGACTAGTACCAGGACCAGGACCAGGACTAGTGCCGGAAACACCCTGTATTCAGTGTAGCACTGTCATAGGACCAGGACCAGGACTAGTACCAGGACCAGGACTAGTACCAGGACCAGGACCAGGACCAGGACCAGGACCAGGACTAGTACCAGGACCAGGACTAATGCCGGAGATGCCCTGTACTCAATGTAACACTGTCATGGTACCAGGACCAGGACCAGGACCAGGACTAGTACCAGGACCAGGACCAGGACTAGTGCCGGAAACACCCTGTATTCAGTGTAGCACTGTCATGGTACCAGGACCAGGACCAGGACTAGTACCAGGACCAGGACTAGTACCAGGACCAGGACCAGGACCAGGACCAGGACCAGGACCAGGACTAGTACCAGGACCAGGACTAATGCCGGAGATGCCCTGTACTCAATGTAACACTGTCATGGTACCAGGACCAGGACCAGGACCAGGACCAGGACCAGGACTAGTACCAGGACCAGGACTAGTACCAGGACTAGTACCAGGACCAGGACTAGTACCAGGACCAGGACTAGTACCAGGACCAGGACTAGTACCGGAGATGCCCTGTACTCAATGTAACACTGTCATAGTACCAGGACCAGGACCAGGACCAGGACTAGTACCAGGACCAGGACCAGGACTAGTGCCGGAGATGCCCTGTACTCAATGTAACACTGTCATGGTACCAGGACCAGGACCAGGACCAGGACTAGTACCAGGACTAGTACCAGGACCAGGACTAGTGCCGGAGATGCCCTGTATTCAGTGTAGCACTGTCATGGTACCAGAACCAGGACCAGGAC
Organism: Metacarcinus magister; assembly: GCA_029783475.1. Classification (NCBI taxonomy): domain Eukaryota; kingdom Metazoa; phylum Arthropoda; class Malacostraca; order Decapoda; family Cancridae; genus Metacarcinus; species Metacarcinus magister. The sequence continues at coordinate 76,906 of JAPQNM010002744.1, forward strand.
CAGGACTAGTACCAGGACCAGGACTAGGACCAGGACCAGGACCAGGACTAGTACCAGGACCAGGACCAGGACCAGGACCAGGACCAGGACTAATGCCGGAGATGCCCTGTACTCAATGTAACACTGTCATGGTACCAGGACCAGGACCAGGACCAGGACCAGGACTAGTACCAGGACCAGGACTAGTACCAGGACCAGGACTAGTGCCGGAGATGCCCTGTACTCAATGTAACACTGTCATAGTACCAGGACCAGGACCAGGACCAGGACCAGGACCAGGACCAGGACCAGGACTAGTACCAGGACCAGGACTAGGACCAGGACCAGGACTAGGACCAGGACCAGGACCAGGACTAGTACCAGGACCAGGACTAGTACCAGGACCAGGACTAGGACCAGGACCAGGACCAGGATTAATGCCGGAAATGCCCTGTACTCAATGTAACACTGTCATAGTACCAGGACCAGGACCAGGACCAGGACCAGGACCAGGACCAGGACTAGTACCAGGACCAGGACTAGTACCAGGACCAGGACTAGTGCCGGAGATGCCCTGTACTCAATGTAACACTGTCATAGTACCAGGACTAGTACCAGGACCAGGACCAGGACTAGTACCAGGACCAGGACTAGGACCAGGACCAGGACTAGGACCAGGACCAGGACCAGGACTAGTACCAGGACCAGGACTAGGACCAGGACCAGGACCAGGACTAGTACCGGAGATGCCCTGTACTCAATGTAACACTGTCATAGTACCAGCACCAGGACCAGGACCAGGACCAGGACCAGGACCAGGACTAGTACCAGGACCAGGACTAGTACCAGGACCAGGACTAGTGCCGGAGATGCCCTGTACTCAATGTAACACTGTCATAGTACCAGGACCAGGACCAGGACCAGGACTAGTACCGGAGATGCCCTGTACTCAATGTAACACTGTCATGGTACCAGGACCAGGACCAGGACCAGGACCAGGACCAGGACTAATGCCGGAGATGCCCTGTACTCAATGTAACACTGTCATAGTACCAGGACCAGGACCAGGACCAGGACCAGGACCAGGACCAGGACCAGGACTAGTACCAGGACCAGGACTAGGACCAGGACCAGGACTAATGCCGGAGACACCCTGTATTCAGTGTAGCACTGTCATGGTACCAGGACCAGGACCAGGACCAGGACTAGTACCAGGACCAGGACCAGGACCAGGACCAGGACCAGGACTAGTACCGGAGATGCCCTGTACTCAATGTAACACTGTCATAGTACCAGGACCAGGACCAGGACCAGGACCAGGACCAGGACCAGGACCAGGACTAGTACCAGGACCAGGACCAGGACTAGTACCGGAGATGCCCTGTACTCAATGTAACACTGTCATAGTACCAGGACCAGGACCAGGACCAGGACCAGGACCAGGACCAGGACCAGGACCAGGACTAGTACCAGGACCAGGACTAGGACCAGGACCAGGACTAATGCCGGAGACACCCTGTATTCAGTGTAACACTGTCATAGTACCAGGACCAGGACCAGGACCAGGACCAGGACTAATGCCGGAGATGCCCTGTACTCAATGTAACACTGTCATAGTACCAGGACCAGGACCAGGACCAGGACTAGTGCCGGAGATGCCCTGTACTCAGTGTAACACTGTCATAGTACCAGGACCAGGACCAGGACCAGGACCAGGACCAGGACCAGGACTAATGCCGGAGATGCCCTGTACTCAGTGTAACACTGTCATGGTACCAGGACCACAAACACCTTGCGTTAACTGTCAGTCAATCCTGTAGTTCTTGCGGTTCTTGCAAAGATTGCCTCTAGGCTCCATAACGGTCCTGCTGATCCCTACGACTCTTGTCACTGTGGCCATTGGTTCAACCTTCTCGCCTACAACACCTAACCTCGGAAGAACCCCGATAATGAACCAAGCACACAGGGCTGTATTTCTGTTTGTCTTTGTATTTAAAGACTTAGAAAAATCAATATTTGTAATTGTTCTTAGAATTAAAAGAATGTTTAACATTGAATTTTGTATATGTAGTAGTACTTGTATATTAAACTTCTATTTAGTGTATATGTTTGAAACAACAGAATAATAAAACCAATTCAACATAACTGCTTCATTTCACCAATCTTCTTGTGATAAACACTGATGAACTGCTCTTAAATTAAGTCAAGTGTACGATAAATTTTAATAAAAACAAGTTTGGAAATTGTCAACCTACCTTATTCTGAGTCATAGGTGTGATACATAATATGTGATATAAACTTGTGAAGTATAAATACTTAGTGAAAATATTCATAATGACAGTAGTAGATTTTAATCAGGTCTATCAGATGCTGCAATGATATTTCCAATATCTCTAATAGCTTTCCAGAAAATGAGGAGGAATATCATGTTTTTATATAAATATATAGTTTCATTTTACTGCGTAATTATTAGTCATAGAACAAATATTCATAATGTCAGTTTTACAGTTTAATTAGGTCTATCAGATGCTGCAGTGATATTTCCAATATCTCTAATAGCTTTCGAGAAAATAAGGAGGAAAATCATGTTTTTATATAAATATTAAGTTTCATTTTACTGCGTAATTATTAGTCATAGAACAAATATTCATAATGACAGTTGTACAGTTTAATTAGGTGTATCAGATGCTGCAGTGATATTTTCAATATCTCTAATAGCTTTCGGGAAAATGAGTAGGAAAGTCATGTTTTTATATAAATATTAAGTTTCATTTTACTGCGTAATTATTAGTCATAGAACAAATATTCATAATCACAGTTGTACAGTTTAATTAGGTGTATCAGATGCTGCAAGTATATTTCCAATATCTCTAATAGCTTTCGAGAAAATGAGGAGGAAAGTCATGTTTTTAAATATTAAGTTTAATTTTACTGCGTAATTGTTAGTCATAGAACAAATATTCATAATGACAGTTGTACAGTTTTATTAGGTGTATCAGATGCTGCAATGATATTTCCAATATATCTAATAGCTTTCGGGAAAATTAGGAGGAAGTTCATGTTTTTAAATAAATATTAAGTTTCATTTTACTGCGTAATTATTAGTCATAGAAAAAATATTCATAATATCAGTTGTACAGTTTAATTAGGTGTATCAGCTGTTGCAATGATATTTCCAATATCTCTAATAGCTTTCGAGAAAATGAGGAGGAAAATCATGTTTTTAAATAAATATTAAGTTTAATTTTACTGCGTAATTATTAGTCATAGAACAAATATTCATAATATCAGTTGTACAGTTTAATTAGGTCTATCAGATGCTGCAGTTATATTTCCTATATCTCTAATAGCTTTCGAGAAAATGACGAGGAAAATCATGTTTTTATATAAAAATACGGTTTTATTTTACTGCGTAATTATTAGTCATAGAACAAATATTCATAATATCAGTTGTACAGTTGAATTAGGTGTATCAGATGATGCAATGATATTTCCAATATCTCTAATAGCTTTCGAGAAAACGAGGAAGAAAGTAATTTTAAAAAAAGTAAAATTCAGTATTTATTAGTACTAGTGAAAATATTCATAATGACAGTAGTAGATTTTAATCAGGTCTATCAGAAGCTGCAATGATATTTCCAATATCTCTAATAGCTTTCGAGAAAATGAGGAGGAATGTCATGTTTTTATATAAATATATAGTTTCATTTTACTGCGTAATTATTAGTCATAGAACAAATATTCATAATGTCAGTTTTACAGTTTAATTAGGTCTATCAGATGCTGCAGTGATATTTCCAATATCTCTAATAGCTTTCGAGAAAATGAAGAGGAAAATCATGTTTTTATATAAATATTAAGTTTCATTTTACTGCGTAATTATTAGTCATAGAACAAATATTCATAATGAGAGTTGTACAGTTTAATTAGGTGTATCAGATGCTGCAATGATATTTCCAATATCTCTAATAGCTTTCGAGAAAATGAGGAGGAAAGTCATGTTTTTATATAAATATTAAGTTTCATTTTACTGCGTAATTATTAGCCATAGAACAAATATTCATAATATCAGTTGTACAGTTTAATTAGGTGTATCAGATGCTGCAATGATATTTCCAATATCTCTAATAGCTTTCGAGAAAATGAGGAGAAAAGTTATGTTTATATAGAAATATTAAGTTTCATTTTACTGAGTAATTATTACTCATAGAACAAATATTCATAATGACAGTTGTACAGTTTAATTAGGTATATCAGATGCTTTAATGATATTTCCAATATCTCTAATAGCTTTCGAGAAAATTAGGAGGGAAGTCATGTTGTTATATAAATATAAAGTTTAATTTTACTGCGTAATTATTAGTCATAGAACAGATATTCATAATTTCAGTTTTACAGTGTTATTAGGTCTATCAGATGCTGCAGTGATATTTCCAATATCTCTAATAGCTTTCGAGAAAATGAGGAGGAAATTATTGTTTTTATATAAATATTAAGTTTCATTTTACTGCGTAATTATTAGTCATAGAACAAATATTCATAATGACAGTTGTACAGTTTAATTTGATGTATCAGATGCTGCAATCATATTTCCAATATCTCTAATAGCTTTCGGGAAAATGAGTAGGAAAGTCATGTTTTTATATAAATATTAAGTTTCATTTTACTGCGTAATTATTAGTCATAGAACAAATATTCATAATATCAGTTCTACAGTTTAATTAGGTGTATCAGATGCTGCAATGATATTTCCAATATCTCTAATAGCTTTCGAGAAAATGAGGAGAAAAGTTATGTTTATATAGAAATATTAAGTTTCATTTTACTGAGTAATTATTACTCATAGAACAAATATTCATAATGACAGTTGTACAGTTTAATTAGGTATATCAGATGCTTTAATGATATTTCCAATATCTCTAATAACTTTCGAGAAAATTAGGAGGGAAGTCATGTTGTTATATAAATATAAAGTTTAATTTTACTGCGTAATTATTAGTCATAGAACATATATTCATAATTTCAGTTTTACAGTTTTATTAGGTCTATCAGATGCTGCAGTGATATTTCCAATATCTCTAATAGCTTTCGAGAAAATGAGGAGGAAATTATTGTTTTTATATAAATATTAAGTTTCATTTTACTGCGTAATTATTAGTCATAGAACAAATATTCATAATGACAGTTGTACAGTTTAATTTGATGTATCAGATGCTGCAATCATATTTCCAATATCTCTAATAGCTTTCGGGAAAATGAGTAGGAAAGTCATGTTTTTATATAAATATTAAGTTTCATTTTACTGCGTAATTATTAGTCATAGAACAAATATTCATAATCACAGTTGTACAGTTTAATTAGGTGTATCAGATGCTGCAAGTATATTTCCAATATCTCTAATAGCTTTCGAGAAAATGAGGAGGAAAGTCATGTTTTTAAATAAATATTAAGTTTAATTTTACTGCGTAATTGTTAGTCATAGAACAAATATTCATAATGACAGTTGTACAGTTTTATTAGGTGTATCAGATGTTGCAATGATATTTCCAATATCTCTAATAGCTTTCGGGAAAATGAGGAGGAAGTTCATGTTTTTAAATAAATATTAAGTTTCATTTTACTGCGTGATTATTAGTCATAGAAAAAATATTCATAATATCAGTTGTACAGTTTAATTAGGTGTATCAGCTGTTGCAATGATATTTCCAATATCTCTAATAGCTTTCGAGAAAATGAGGAGGAAAGTCATGTTTTTAAATAAATATTAAGTTTAATTTTACTGCGTAATTATTAGTCATAGAACAAATATTCATAATATCAGTTGTACAGTTTAATTAGGTCTATCAGATGCTGCAATTATATTTCCAATATCTCTAATAGCTTTCGAGAAAATGACGAGGAAATTCATGTTTTTATATAAGAATACGGTTTTATTTTACTGCGTAATTATTAGTCATAGAACAAATATTCATAAAATCAGTTGTACAGTTGAATTAGGTGTATCAGATGATGCAATGATATTTCCAATATCTCTAATAGCTTTCGAGAAAACGAGGAAGAAAGTAATTTTAAAAAAAGTAAAATTCAGTATTTATTAGTAGTAGTGAAAATATTCATAATGACAGTAGTAGATTTTAATCAGGTCTATCAGATGTTGCAATGATATTTCCAATATCTCTAATAGCTTTCGAGAAAATGAGGAGGAATGTCATGTTTTTATATAAATATATAGTTTCATTTTACTGCGTAATTATTAGTCATAGAACAAATATTCATAATGTCAGTTTTACAGTTTAATTAGGTCTATCAGATGCTGCAGTGATATTTCCAATATCTCTAATAGCTTTCGAGAAAATGAGGAGGAAAATTATGTTTTTATATAAATATTAAGTTTCATTTTACTGCGTAATTATTAGTCATAGAACAAATATTCATAATGAGAGTTGTACAGTTTAATTAGGTGTATCAGATGCTGCAATGATATTTCCAATATCTCTAATAGCTTTCGAGAAAATGAGGAGGAAAGTCATGTTTTTATATAAATATTAAGTTTCATTTTACTGCGTAATTATTAGCCATAGAACAAATATTCATAATATCAGTTGTACAGTTTAATTAGGTGTATCAGATGCTGCAATGATATTTCCAATATCTCTAATAGCTTTCGAGAAAATGAGGAGAAAAGTTATGTTTATATAGAAATATTAAGTTTCATTTTACTGAGTAATTATTACTCATAGAACAAATATTCATAATGACAGTTGTACAGTTTAATTAGGTATATCAGATGCTTTAATGATATTTCCAATATCTCTAATAGCTTTCGAGAAAATTAGGAGGGAAGTCATGTTGTTATATAAATATAAAGTTTAATTTTACTGCGTAATTATTAGTCATAGAACAAATATTCATAATTTCAGTTTTACAGTTTTATTAGGTCTATCAGATGCTGCAGTGATATTTCCAATATCTCTAATAGCTTTCGAGAAAATGAGGAGGAAATTATTGTTTTTATATAAATATTAAGTTTCATTTTACTGCGTAATTATTAGTCATAGAACAAATATTCATAATGACAGTTCTACAGTTTAATTTGATGTATCAGATGCTGCAATCATATTTCCAATATCTCTAATAGCTTTCGGGAAAATGAGTAGGAAAGTCATGTTTTTATATAAATATTAAGTTTCATTTTACTGCGTAATTATTAGTCATAGAACAAATATTCATAATCACAGTTGTACAGTTTAATTAGGTGTATCAGATGCTGCAAGTATATTTCCAATATCTCTAATAGCTTTCGAGAAAATGAGGAGGAAAGTCATGTTTTTAAATAAATATTAAGTTTAATTTTACTGCGTAATTGTTAGTCATAGAACAAATATTCATAATGACAGTTGTACAGTTTTATTAGGTGTATCAGATGTTGCAATGATATTTCCAATATCTCTAATAGCTTTCGGGAAAATGAGGAGGAAGTTCATGTTTTTAAATAAATATTAAGTTTCATTTTACTGCGTAATTATTAGTCATAGAAAAAATATTCATAATATCAGTTGTACAGTTTAATTAGGTGTATCAGCTGTTGCAATGATATTTCCAATATCTCTAATAGCTTTCGAGAAAATGAGGAGGAAAGTCATGTTTTTAAATAAATATTAAGTTTAATTTTACTGCGTAATTATTAGTCATAGAACAAATATTCATAATATCAGTTGTACAGTTTAATTAGGTCTATCAGATGCTGCAATTATATTTCCAATATCTCTAATAGCTTTCGAGAAAATGACGAGGAAAATCATGTTTTTATATAAAAATACGGTTTTATTTTACTGCGTAATTATTAGTCATAGAACAAATATTCATAAAATCAGTTGTACAGTTGAATTAGGTGTATCAGATGATGCAATGATATTTCCAATATCTCTAATAGCTTTCGAGAAAACGAGGAAGAAAGTAATTTTAAAAAAAGTAAAATTCAGTATTTATTAGTACTAGTGAAAATATTCATAATGACAGTAGTAGATTTTAATCAGGTCTATCAGAAGCTGCAATGATATTTCCAATATCTCTAATAGCTTTCGAGAAAATGAGGAGGAATGTCATGTTTTTATATAAATATATAGTTTCATTTTACTGCGTAATTATTAGTCATAGAACAAATATTCATAATGTCAGTTTTACAGTTTAATTAGGTCTATCAGATGCTGCAGTGATATTTCCAATATCTCTAATAGCTTTCGAGAAAATGAAGAGGAAAATCATGTTTTTATATAAATATTAAGTTTCATTTTACTGCGTAATTATTAGTCATAGAACAAATATTCATAATGAGAGTTGTACAGTTTAATTAGGTGTATCAGATGCTGCAATGATATTTCCAATATCTCTAATAGCTTTCGAGAAAATGAGGAGGAAAGTCATGTTTTTATATAAATATTAAGTTTCATTTTACTGCGTAATTATTAGCCATAGAACAAATATTCATAATATCAGTTGTACAGTTTAATTAGGTGTATCAGATGCTGCAATGATATTTCCAATATCTCTAATAGCTTTCGAGAAAATGAGGAGAAAAGTTATGTTTATATAGAAATATTAAGTTTCATTTTACTGAGTAATTATTACTCATAGAACAAATATTCATAATGACAGTTGTACAGTTTAATTAGGTATATCAGATGCTTTAATGATATTTCCAATATCTCTAATAGCTTTCGAGAAAATTAGGAGGGAAGTCATGTTGTTATATAAATATAAAGTTTAATTTTACTGCGTAATTATTAGTCATAGAACAGATATTCATAATTTCAGTTTTACAGTGTTATTAGGTCTATCAGATGCTGCAGTGATATTTCCAATATCTCTAATAGCTTTCGAGAAAATGAGGAGGAAATTATTGTTTTTATATAAATATTAAGTTTCATTTTACTGCGTAATTATTAGTCATAGAACAAATATTCATAATGACAGTTGTACAGTTTAATTTGATGTATCAGATGCTGCAATCATATTTCCAATATCTCTAATAGCTTTCGGGAAAATGAGTAGGAAAGTCATGTTTTTATATAAATATTAAGTTTCATTTTACTGCGTAATTATTAGTCATAGAACAAATATTCATAATATCAGTTGTACAGTTTAATTAGGTGTATCAGATGCTGCAATGATATTTCCAATATCTCTAATAGCTTTCGAGAAAATGAGGAGAAAAGTTATGTTTATATAGAAATATTAAGTTTCATTTTACTGAGTAATTATTACTCATAGAACAAATATTCATAATGACAGTTGTACAGTTTAATTAGGTATATCAGATGCTTTAATGATATTTCCAATATCTCTAATAACTTTCGAGAAAATTAGGAGGGAAGTCATGTTGTTATATATATATAAAGTTTAATTTTACTGCGTAATTATTAGTCATAGAACAGATATTCATAATTTCAGTTTTACAGTTTTATTAGGTCTATCAGATGCTGCAGTGATATTTCCAATATCTCTAATAGCTTTCGAGAAAATGAGGAGGAAATTATTGTTTTTATATAAATATTAAGTTTCATTTTACTGCGTAATTATTAGTCATAGAACAAATATTCATAATGACAGTTGTACAGTTTAATTTGATGTATCAGATGCTGCAATCATATTTCCAATATCTCTAATAGCTTTCGGGAAAATGAGTAGGAAAGTCATGTTTTTATATAAATATTAAGTTTCATTTTACTGCGTAATTATTAGTCATAGAACAAATATTCATAATCACAGTTGTACAGTTTAATTAGGTGTATCAGATGCTGCAAGTATATTTCCAATATCTCTAATAGCTTTCGAGAAAATGAGGAGGAAATTCATGTTTTTAAATAAATATTAAGTTTAATTTTACTGCGTAATTGTTAGTCATAGAACAAATATTCATAATGACAGTTGTACAGTTTTATTAGGTGTATCAGATGTTGCAATGATATTTCCAATATCTCTAATAGCTTTCGGGAAAATGAGGAGGAAGTTCATGTTTTTAAATAAATATTAAGTTTCATTTTACTGCGTAATTATTAGTCATAGAAAAAATATTCATAATATCAGTTGTACAGTTTAATTAGGTGTATCAGCTGTTGCAATGATATTTCCAATATCTCTAATAGCTTTCGAGAAAATGAGGAGGAAAGTCATGTTTTTAAATAAATATTAAGTTTAATTTTACTGCGTAATTATTAGTCATAGAACAAATATTCATAATATCAGTTGTACAGTTTAATTAGGTCTATCAGATGCTGCAATTATATTTCCAATATCTCTAATAGCTTTCGAGAAAATGACGAGGAAATTCATGTTTTTATATAAGAATACGGTTTTATTTTACTGCGTAATTATTAGTCATAGAACAAATATTCATAAAATCAGTTGTACAGTTGAATTAGGTGTATCAGATGATGCAATGATATTTCCAATATCTCTAATAGCTTTCGAGAAAACGAGGAAGAAAGTAATTTTAAAAAAAGTAAAATTCAGTATTTATTAGTAGTAGTGAAAATATTCATAATGACAGTAGTAGATTTTAATCAGGTCTATCAGATGTTGCAATGATATTTCCAATATCTCTAATAGCTTTCGAGAAAATGAGGAGGAATGTCATGTTTTTATATAAATATATAGTTTCATTTTACTGCGTAATTATTAGTCATAGAACAAATATTCATAATGTCAGTTTTACAGTTTAATTAGGTCTATCAGATGCTGCAGTGATATTTCCAATATCTCTAATAGCTTTCGAGAAAATGAGGAGGAAAATTATGTTTTTATATAAATATTAAGTTTCATTTTACTGCGTAATTATTAGTCATAGAACAAATATTCATAATGAGAGTTGTACAGTTTAATTAGGTGTATCAGATGCTGCAATGATATTTCCAATATCTCTAATAGCTTTCGAGAAAATGAGGAGGAAAGTCATGTTTTTATATAAATATTAAGTTTCATTTTACTGCGTAATTATTAGCCATAGAACAAATATTCATAATATCAGTTGTACAGTTTAATTAGGTGTATCAGATGCTGCAATGATATTTCCAATATCTCTAATAGCTTTCGAGAAAATGAGGAGAAAAGTTATGTTTATATAGAAATATTAAGTTTCATTTTACTGAGTAATTATTACTCATAGAACAAATATTCATAATGACAGTTGTACAGTTTAATTAGGTATATCAGATGCTTTAATGATATTTCCAATATCTCTAATAGCTTTCGAGAAAATTAGGAGGGAAGTCATGTTGTTATATAAATATAAAGTTTAATTTTACTGCGTAATTATTAGTCATAGAACAAATATTCATAATTTCAGTTTTACAGTTTTATTAGGTCTATCAGATGCTGCAGTGATATTTCCAATATCTCTAATAGCTTTCGAGAAAATGAGGAGGAAATTATTGTTTTTATATAAATATTAAGTTTCATTTTACTGCGTAATTATTAGTCATAGAACAAATATTCATAATGACAGTTCTACAGTTTAATTTGATGTATCAGATGCTGCAATCATATTTCCAATATCTCTAATAGCTTTCGGGAAAATGAGTAGGAAAGTCATGTTTTTATATAAATATTAAGTTTCATTTTACTGCGTAATTATTAGTCATAGAACAAATATTCATAATCACAGTTGTACAGTTTAATTAGGTGTATCAGATGCTGCAAGTATATTTCCAATATCTCTAATAGCTTTCGAGAAAATGAGGAGGAAAGTCATGTTTTTAAATAAATATTAAGTTTAATTTTACTGCGTAATTGTTAGTCATAGAACAAATATTCATAATGACAGTTGTACAGTTTTATTAGGTGTATCAGATGTTGCAATGATATTTCCAATATCACTAATAGCTTTCGGGAAAATGAGGAGGAAGTTCATGTTTTTAAATAAATATTAAGTTTCATTTTACTGCGTAATTATTAGTCATAGAAAAAATATTCATAATATCAGTTGTACAGTTTAATTAGGTGTATCAGCTGTTGCAATGATATTTCCAATATCTCTAATAGCTTTCGAGAAAATGAGGAGGAAAGTCATGTTTTTAAATAAATATTAAGTTTAATTTTACTGCGTAATTATTAGTCATAGAACAAATATTCATAATATCAGTTGTACAGTTTAATTAGGTCTATCAGATGCTGCAATTATATTTCCAATATCTCTAATAGCTTTCGAGAAAATGACGAGGAAAATCATGTTTTTATATAAAAATACGGTTTTATTTTACTGCGTAATTATTAGTCATAGAACAAATATTCATAAAATCAGTTGTACAGTTGAATTAGGTGTATCAGATGATGCAATGATATTTCCAATATCTCTAATAGCTTTCGAGAAAACGAGGAAGAAAGTAATTTTAAAAAAAGTGAAATTCAGTATTTATTAGTACTAGTGAAAATATTCATAATGACAGTAATAGATTTTAATCAGGTCTTCCAGATGCTGCAATGATATTTCCAATATCTCTAATAGCTTTCGAGAAAATGAGGAGGAATGTCATGTTTTTATATAAATATATAGTTTCATTTTACTGCGTAATTATTAGTCATAGAACAAATATTCATAATGTCAGTTTTACAGTTTAATTAGGTCTATCAGATGCTGCAGTGATATTTCCAATATCTCTAATAGCTTTCGAGAAAATGAGGAGGAAAATCATGTTTTTATATAAATATTAAGTTTCATTTTACTGCGTAATTATTAGTCATAGAACAAATATTCATAATGAGAGTTGTACAGTTTAATTAGGTGTATCAGATGCTGCAATGATATTTCCAATATCTCTAATAGCTTTCGAGAAAATGAGGAGGAAATTCCTGTTTTTATATAAATATTAAGTTTCATTTTACTGCGTAATTATTAGCCATAGAACAAATATTCATAATATCAGTTGTACAGTTTAATTAGGTGTATCAGATGCTGCAATGATATTTCCAATATCTCTAATAGCTTTCGAGAAAATGAGGAGAAAAGTTATGTTTATATAGAAATATTAAGTTTCATTTTACTGAGTAATTATTAGTCATAGAACAAATATTCATAATGACAGTTGTACAGTTTAATTAGGTGTATCAGATGCTGTAATGATATTTCCAATATCTCTAATAGCTTTCGAGAAAATGAGGAGGAAATTCATGTTTTTATATAAATATTAAGTTTCATTTTACTGCGTAATTATTAGTCATAGAACAAATATTCATAATGAGAGTTGTACAGTTTAATTAGGTGTATCAGATGCTGCAATGGTATTTCCAATATCTCTAATAGCTTTCGAGAAAATGAGGAGGAAAGTCATGTTTTTATATATATATTAAGTTTCATTTTACTGCGTAATTATTAGCCATAGAACAAATATTCATAATCACAGTTTTACAGTTTAATTAGGTGTATCAGATTCTGCAATGATATTTCCAATATCTCTAATAGCTTTCGAGAAAACGAGGAAGAAAGTAATTTTTAAAAAAGTAAAATTCAGTATTTATTAGTACTAGTGAAAATATTCATAATGACAGTAGTAGATTTTAATCAGGTCTATCAGATGCTGCAATGATATTTCCAATATCTCTAATAGCTTTCGAGAAAATGAGGAGGAATGTCATGTTTTTATATAAATATATAGTTTCATTTTACTGCGTAATTATTAGTCATAGAACAAATATTCATAATGTCAGTTTTACAGTTTAATTAGGTCTATCAGATTCTGCAGTGATATTTCCAATATCTCTAATACAAATCGGATAAACCCGGAGAAATTTACTATCCTAAGCATATTATTCAATGTATAGATTGAAAAATCATAAATTATTAGATCACAGGCGATACAAGAAACTTTTTGCATTATCACGGTGAATGGGTTAAGAAGAGTGCAATCCCTTCCATAGTACGCACCTTAAACTCTATGTAGATTTAGTTATATCATAGAAAATTGATTCCTTTCCTATGAATATTTTCAGTCTATGACTGCCTTATTAACAAATCGTTTATTATTATTATTATTATTATTATTATTATTTTCACACACACACACACACACACACACACACACACACACACACACACACACACACACACACACACACACACACACACACACACACACACACACCAGACACTGGCACCATAAGTTTGAAATGAAAATGGCATTATATTAGTGACGAGAAAAAAGGGAAGATGGAGGAGGGAGAGGGAGTAATGGAGCGAATAAGGGAGGGTTGCGGGAGGGAAGGACAAAAGTGGAGGCACCATTTTCACTCTTTCTACTCTCACTCACTCATAATCGGTCACGCCTCCACCTCGGACATGGTGGGTTGCTCTTCTCTCTCTTTGTGTGTGTGTGTGTGTGTGTGTGTGTGTGTGTGTGTGTGTGTGTGTGTGTGTGTGTGTGTGTGTGTGTGTGTGTGTGTGTGTATTTTCTTTCTAAATCCTAGCGTGGCAGTGCTAAATTAAGGTCGTGATTCCTGTGCAGTACCGTCAAACGCATTTTTTGTTGCTGACTGTTTCTGGCAGTCAACAGTTTTAGTTAGCATGGGTGTCTTTCTTCCTTGTATTCTTGAAGAGTCAACACTGCAGCTGCGCCACTTGTAGGCTACGTATTGTCATTTCTATCAATTATCTGGATTCCCGTTACGCCTTTATACATCATTATCATGTCACCCTTTTTATATCCTTCTTTTAATGTTCTATTCCAGTATTCACTACAAAGATATTTTCTTTTTTCACGGGTAATAAAGAATGTAAAAAAGAATGATAGATAGATAAACAGACATACAGATATCCATACTAAGAGGAGTGAATGAGAGGATGATGTGGATGACGTGATGGTGGTAGTGGTGTTGGATGAGATGTTGAAGGTGGTGGAGGTGGATGAAATGGAGTGGGCAGGTAGCAAAACATCTTTCTTTGTTACAGGGCGTCAAGTGGCGACTTGTGACTGCGGCGGCGGTGACTCTGATGGTGGTGCAGCTTGTGGAGGCAAGGAACGTGAGTGTTGTGGATACCGGACTGGAAGCTTCAACAACTAATGAAGATGAAGGTGATGCAGAGGATAACACACCAACAGAAACTATCAAATACACAGTAGATCCCAAGGAATTCAACAAAACAAACCTGGAGCTTCAGAATTCTCAGGTTTCAGGAGAAGAATTCCCTCTCTTGTCACCCAAACCACTCTCTCAAACCAGCCTAGTCAACCAGTCTTCTACACTCGAACAACTCGGTCGACAAAGCCGACGTAGAAAATGCAAAAATAATAAAGGATGCAAGCGACCAGGTAGAGGTAGAGGAAAATGTAATGGTAAAGGTAAAGGTAGACCTGGCTGCAAAGATAGACCTTGCCGACCCAATCGACCATGTCGACCATGTATATCTGCGCCAGCTGGTCCACCTAGCCCATCTGGCCAACCAGGTCAACCCGGCCAACCCGGTCCACCTGGCCCACCCGGCCCACCTGGCCCTCCCGGCCCGCCACCTGTTGAACAAAACTTCCCGATAATTGGGTTCCCATGCTCCTTTGGCTCGGACTGCGAGTTCACTTGATTAATTAAAATGATGACTCCCCTTATTGATAATACCTGTTATTAAATGGTAATGGTACACAATAATACAACAGTGAAGCAGACTGTGTTTATCTTAGCCAATATAGTTTTATCAACATTTCACCTGCAATTATGATATGAAAATGTCACGTGCTCTATATTTCTATGTGTACTTGTATTTGATCCTTGTTTTGCAGTAAAACAACGGAATTAATAATAATAATAATCTTACCAATGAATTGTGTTGAACACTAATGCATTATTGCAGAAAATGCTATTTCCCAACTTGTTTTCAAAACAAATGTATGCAACCCTGCCTCGAAAAAAATAAGATCTATAATAACAGAGCATAAATTTTATTTACTGAATTCTTGGATGAAAGTCATGTGTGTCTTATGAATGTATATCCAGTAAATGTTGTTTTTTAGTATAACTCATCTTACTTTTTTTATTTATTATTTTGTTATTGTTGTTGCTGCTGCCGTTGTTTTTTATGCTTTAATAGCTTGGGAATCAGTAGTTCCTCCATGAGGACGCCTAACATTGTTTCTGGACTGTGTGAAACAGTCGCAAGACAAACTTGGAAGGAAAGTCAAACAACAATGTGTCTCCAGTGTTGGAATACAGTCGGCAAAAATTTATAAAACAATCAAGAAACACTGACGCTGTCTCGCATACGTTTCTGGATTGTATCGTAAATGTTTATGTCTAGCAACAGTCTACAAACACTGTTACGCAAGTGTTCCGAAATAATGTATCTTGGTGTATACGAAACCTTCAATCAGCAGCTGTGCTTACGGTGACGCACCTCACTGCTTTGCTGATAACAGTGAGGCGTGTGAGTGTTAGTGTAGAACCAGTAAAGCTTTTTTCGTTTTGGTAATCTGTTACTATTCAGGTGATTGTTTTAATTCTACTGAACCAGGTGATTATGTTGATTCTGCGCCTTACCAGCTTCTTACAAAAAATATCAATTCCCAATATCAATAAATATCTAACAGAATTCATCAAATCTACATTACTACCAAGACAAGCAAACTATTTGGTTTTATTATTTCATGTTCCATAACGAGAATGTTGTTCACCGCCGAAGATATCGAAACCTCAGCTGAATAATTGGATATTTCGTTGACCTTCACCTCCAGGGAGTGTCACGGTTGAGTCATGCTCCCTTCACCTTCTTAACAGTCGAAAATCTGAACATTTCATTGGCCTACCCTATCCGGGGCGACATGGTTCAATACAATCCACAGTTGAAGAATTGGATACTATTTTCATTTGCATACATTATTTTTCTTCTGATGGTAGCATGTAGTACAATCCTGCTCCTCTTCACTATTTTCATAGTCGTCAGCTGGCCATCCAAGGAACTGGATATTTCCTTGTCTAACTGCTGAGTGTCTGTGGTGGTGCACTGACCTCACTTCAAGTCTAGTGTTATGCTCGCGTGGAGGGTCGGACCCCAGTTAATCACAAATAAAGCTAAAAAAAATGCATGTGTTATCCGCTTCCTACCTGCCTCAAAAATATATGTTAAAGGTAAAATTACGCAGTGGAGATGGATTGCCCTACTTCCTGCAGAAGAGGAGGCTCTAGCTGGAATATAAGGTGGGCGAGATAACACAATGTAACAATTACAATAAATCATATCTACCCGTATAAATACATTTATATTCTTAATGTGTCGATCATCCTCACACCTCAGGAACAAAATTGGACACCGACACCTACGTATGTCTTAGAACTCTTCCAATAATATTAAATCTGTCAGTTTAGCTGTGGTTCTACTGGTGTCATGAACGTTTAATGTACTGGTATTTTAAAATAATACAGTATACATGTTTGTGTTCTTGCCAAAGGAAAAGTATCACAATTGTACACATTTTCATTATAATCAATGGCAGGCTTGGCAGGGAAGTCAAGGAGACCACGAGGATGTTGAGACTTGTTCAAGGAGAAAGCAGTGGAAAGTTTGAAAAACTTTGGGGCTGGGGGAGGAAGGAAGGACAACTTCCTCTAAATTGTTCTTCCTTACTCTCATTCGCTCACTTGTTCTCCCTCTCGCCTTCATCCCGGACATGGTAGGACGCTACTCTGTGTGTGGGTGGGTGGGTGGGTGGGTGTGTGTGTGTGTGTGTGTGTGTGTGTGTGTGTGTGTGTGTGTGTGTGTGTGTGTGTGTGTGTGTGTGTGTGTGTGTGTGTGTGTGTGTTACAACATTATCCGGAAAATAAATGTTTTCTTCCCTTGTATACAATACACTTTTATCCCAATTCATCCTTGGATGCCTCTGATATGAGGTTGTCTATCTACTAGATTAGCCTGTGATGCGCTAGTCATTCAGACAGCAAAACATGTTCTATTTTACAGGGAGCGAGATGGCGGCTGGTGACGTGGGCGGCAGTGGTGATGGTGGTGATGGTGGTGGTGATGGTGGAGGCCAAGCAGGCGGAGGCATCAGCGGGTGATGATGATGGTGAGGATGGAGGATGGGGCGAAGGCAGCAAGGAAAGGAGGAATGACAGTGATGAAGATAATGAAGTGACTTACAGAGACCATGACAACGCCGATGGCAGTGAAATGACTGACAGTGACAGAAATAGGGATAAGGGCAGTAAGATAACTGACTGATGGAGATACAGACGATGACAGTGAGATACATGAGGAAGGTAACATAAGAGCCATCCAAACCTCCCCAAACACTTCCCAAACATACACAAACACCACTGACACACGGGACCCACGACTTTAATTGGTTGAAGCCGTTTTTTTAATATCCACCACAAACCCAAACACCCAAAGAAACCATGCCACCCACCACCTCCCGAAAAAAATATACCCTTATGTACCTCCTGTAAAGCTTTTTCCTTTCTTCCCTTTAGGAGACTCTCTCGTACCACTGCCCATAATGAGGAGAGAAGAGAGGCAGCAGCAGGAGAAGAGGAGATACAGGCGAGACATCAGACACATAAAGAGTGAGGAAGAAGGTGAAGATAATGAGACGGTGATGGATGCGAGGAATGATGGGAGGAAAAGAAGGAAGCATAAGAAAGACCTGGAGGAGCACGTGGATGAGGAAAACCCAGGAACCCAATCAGAGGAAAGCGAACACGAAAGAAGAAAAGGGAAGTCAAGAAATAGATATTCCTCATCAGAAAACATGATCGCAGGCTTCCAATCCGATGAAGTTAAGTTAGAGGACGCAAACTTAACCCTGGAAGACAATGACCAGGATGAAGGCAAAGAAGAAGGTCCAAGTCTTAGAGAAGTATTTATGAAACATTTCAATCAAATCACTATGAAGGATGATGAAGGAAAAAAGGATGAGGATGATGATAAAGATGACGAAATGGATTCTGCTGCCACGTACGAGAGCGGAGAGGAGAGTGACGAGTATAAGTGGGATGAAGAATCTGTTTATGACTATTATAATGATTCAGAAGACGAAGGAACAACTCAGGAAGAGGACAAGGATGAGAAAAGTATTGAAGAGAGCGAAGAGGGAGGTGCTGATGACAGTGACGAAGAAAACGTTGAAGGGAGTAGCGATGAAGAGGACAAGCATCAAAGTGGTACAATAGATGAAGGAAAGGAAGAGGAAACAGAGAGCAAGAAAAAGAATCTAAATGTGCATACTTCAACAGAAGAGGACAGTGAAGAATCAAACATGACCGAAGAACAAGAGGAAGAATATGAGGGTGAATATGACAACTCTGATGTAACTGATAAAGAGGAAAGTGAAGCAGAGGCAGACGAAGTAGTAAATTCCGATGCTTCTCCTACTGTGAAGGAAGGAGAGGAAGACAACAAAAAACAAGTAGGACAGGTGAGTTCATTGGACGAAAATGACTGTCCTGATGAAAATTATAATGAAGAGAGCATGGAGATAGACAAAGGGACATACACTTCCACACATGACTGGCAAGATGTCCCAGCCCTTACCACACCTTCGAACATGGATAATAACGCTCTTAGAACAACAGGCAGCGTGACACATGAGACCTTCAACGACAGAACATTTGAGAACATGCTAAAGGGAACAATTATGGGACCACAAATAAAACCAGGAATAATGCCAGGTATGGTGCCAGATATGAGTCAAGGAATAGTGCCAGGTATGAGTTATGGAATAGTGCCAGGTATGATTCAAGGAATAGTGCCACGTATGAGTCAAGGAATAGTGCCAGGTATGAGTTATGGAATAGTGCCAGGTATGAGTCAAGGAATAGTGCCAGGTATAAATCAAGGTAGTGTGCCAGGATTACAACCAGGTATAGTGCCAGGAATACAACCAGGTATAGTGCCAGGAATGGGGCCAGGATTAGGGGAAAATATAGGGCTAGGTATGGAGCCAGGAATGGAACCAGGAATGGGACCAGGAATGGGGTCAGGAATGGGGCAGGTACAACAATGGTGGCCTCAGCATTGGGCGGCACCGTTAGCATGGCCAGGAGCAGGGGCACGGCAGGCAACTTGGCCACAACGCTGGTACGCTTGGTGGCCTGGCACGGTGCAGGGCGAGGAGCAGGGAAGGTGGCACCATATAGGAAGGTGATTGCCTCAGGTAGGAAAGGTATGAGAGAAAAAAAAAAGAGAATAATCGTTGTATGTTATTCCTTTTACTACTAGTGCTACTACTACTTCTACTTTTACTACTACTATTAATATTAATACTACTGCTATAGTTTTTAATAATAATAATAATGATAATATAATAACAAAATAACAAAATATAATAATAATAATGACAATAATAATAATGTGAGTGACTTATTACACTTTTGTTGTTTTATTATTCATATATAGAGGCTACCCCTCAAAGATGAACATATGCTAACTGATGTAACGTTAAATGGCTATTATTAAATGTTTCATTACTTCTGTTCATTCATTTGTACCTGCTGTTCGCCTATTCCAGTTTTCCCAAGCTTATTTTCCCTCATTGTCCAGCCTTGCATCCCTCCACCAATACCTTGTCCTGCCTACATATCTCTGTACTCATTACTAAAAGTTTTGAGATTATTAATATATATAAAAATGTAAATAAATGCGGAAATAGATGCATAAATGAATAACTATGAATAAGATATAGAGCTATAAAAGCAAGTTATTAATGAAATAGAAATGTATAAAGCCAAGGTTACGTATTCTTACCTAAATTTTCTTCTTGTTTACGTATCTGATGTATAAATGACCTGTATAAAGCTGGCTAAATCTTAACAAACTATTGAATAATTATTTCATAGATCGCCACTTGGTATTTCTGCAGATAGACCCTACAAAAAAAAAAAGCATAATATTGAAGTTTAATTACAAAACATTTTCTCTTCATTTATTTCTATTTTGTACCCCCGCCACTCCCCGCCCATCACGACAACCACCATCCACATCCATAAACATCCACCAATAATAATGTCATCAGAGAACACTTCAGTCCCCCTTCCACTTGTCTTCCCTTAGTTAGCCACCACGACAGCCTGACACAGTTACAAGCCCACATACCTCGTACTGTTTTCTTTTCTTCCATCTTACAACTCACGTCCAATACTTTAAGTGCTCTTTTTATTGCCTTTTTTTTCTTCTCTCTCTCTCTCTCTCTCTCTCTCTCTCTCTCTCTCTCTCTCTCTCTCTCTCTCTCTCTCTCTCTCTCTCTCTCTCTCTCTCTCTCTCTCTCGGGATAACAATGAGTGTTTTGTTTTGTTTTTTGTTTTGTTTTTATTTAAGAAGGTAGTTTGTTAGAGGGTTTTTTTTGCTTTATATTTTATTATTCTCAGCCTGAACCAAAACAACGAAGTGAGGGAACGAGATGGAAGTCACGTTTAGTTCTAAGGTTACATGTGGTAGCACGAAACGCCACCAGTGTTGTTTTACCCCCCTCCCCTCCTCCTCCTCCTCCTCCAGTCATGCGCTAACGACGCTCACACCAGCCATCGACACACCCAGGCTGCCTTCGCTCACCAACAAATAGGTTTATTCCAAGTGTATTTTCACCCACTTAATGTCTCACAAATGTTCACGTGACAAGGGACGACATTGGGATTACTATAATAAACTTGTTCACATCCTATACACAACACATTAACCAAAAAAGAACGGTGCGAGGAAATAAAACAAAGTGACTACTGTAACGGAATTTTGTATTATTAAAAAGTTGCATCGGCCGGGAATCGAACCCGGGCCTCCCGCGTGGCAGGCGAGAATTCTACCACTGAACCACCGATGCTTGTATAAGAAACCATCAGGAGGTGAATATAACGTAAGATTTGCGGTGCAGCCAAGGTTCCAAGCATGACTTTCATCTTTTATCCCTGTGGCGCTCTCTCTCGCACTCGCACTGGTTCTCTCTCTAGCTCTCTCGCTCTCGCTCTCGTTCTCGTTCTCGCTCTCGTTCTCGCTCTCGCTCTCTCTCTCTCTCTCTCTCTCTCTCTCTCTCTCTCTCTCTCTCTCTCTCTCTCTCTCTCTCTCTGTGTGTGTGTGTGTGTGTGTGTGTGTGTGTGTGTGTGTGTGTGTGTGTGTGTGTGTGTGTGTGTGTGTGTGTGTGTGTGTGTGTGTGTGTGTGTGTGTGTGTGTGTGTGTGTGTGTGTGTGTGTGTGTGTGTGTGTGTGTCAGAGCACACACTTAACTATATATATATATTATTACTCACGCTAACACACACACACACACACACACCCACACACACACACACACACACACACACACACACCATAGGAAGAGGATAAAAGCAAAGAGGGGGAGAGGAGGGATAAGGGTAAAGGAATATATAAACTCTCCCTAACTCTAAACACCTCACTTGCTCTTGTTGGCTACTTACGAACATGGTAGGTTGTCCGTGTGTGTGTGTGTGTGTGTGTGTGTGTGTGTGTGTGTGTGTGTGTGTGTGTGTGTGTGTGTGTGTGTGTGT
This sequence comes from Metacarcinus magister, assembly GCA_029783475.1. NCBI lineage: Eukaryota > Metazoa > Arthropoda > Malacostraca > Decapoda > Cancridae > Metacarcinus > Metacarcinus magister. The sequence goes on from JAPQNM010002744.1 coordinate 99,351, forward strand.
GTGTGTGTATGTGTGTGTGTTGGGTGAAGGTGGATGCATCTAAACACTATGGATCAACTGAAGACGATGTGTATGGATGCAGTGATGAAGGACAGACAGGTAGTTGATGTGCCAAAACAAGTTATCAAGGACAGCCAGGATGAGATAAAAACAATTGATGGGTTGTCGGGATGAAAAAGTAGAAAGATGAAGAAGTGACAAAAAAAATACATGAAGAGATGGATGTTGAAAGAGACAAGAAATAAGGAGAGCATGACTTGTTATTTAGTGATAATGAAGTAAAGTGGAAGCATAAAGAATGATGCATATTAGAAAAAAAAAAATGGCTTAGTGTGTTCTTAGGGTATTGCAATAAGGAATAGGTGGGTTTGAGGGGTAAGTATAAGGATAACAATTACTGCCACTTAAGAATATAAAGGAGATAGATGGTAGATTATGGACATTAGGGAAAAAGGGAAGTGATTTGAGAATGAAACTGGAGAGGAAAGCATTGGTGGATGAGGTGATGGCTGGATAAGACAAGTAACTAAACATTCTTCTCTATTACAGGGTTTAACGTGGCAGCTGGTGACGGCGGCGGTGGTGGTGTTGGCAGTAATGGTGGTGGAGTTGGGGAAGGTGGAAGCGATAGAAGTGAAGACGGTATACGGTCATACCACCCCAAAGACCCCAACGGTTGGATCATGGAATATAAAAAAAACTGACAATGAAGATGATAAGGAGGATTCTGCCAACCCAGACCCTCATTCTGGTGACATAAAGCCAAGGTTTCTTAGCATAGAAGCCCTCGGTGTGTTGGGTAAAGTAGCCGCTTCAGTTTTGGGTGTATTGGCGGAAAACGGAAAAGACCAGCCGAAATGAGGACTATAAGACCATCATAATGGCCAGAATGGAAACAAAATAGAGTCTAAATGCGCATCACATTAAGCATCTATCCTGATTGTAAGCCTCACGCACTCTAAGATTAATATAAGATTAATAATTTGAGAACAGTTGTATAGGTTTTTGTATACAGTTGTTAGACATTACAAAAACATTAACAAGAGTACCTACAGATAACATGGACGAGACACGGCAGCATTGTTTCTCGATTGTTTCATTAATGTTGATGTACTGTACCTCAACGATCCAGAATAAATGATATCTGACTTTGCTACGGGAATGCTTTATAATTGTTTCATACCAGGCACAAGATACACGGAAATCATTGTTGTACTGTACGTCCACATGGAATATTAACTGATCCTACGCCATTGAGAACAACAACGATAATAATAATAATAACAACAACAACAACACAAGAAACAACAAACGCAACACTAAAAACAATAACAAAAACAATTACTACTACAAAAAACATCAACAAAAACAACTAGATCAGCAATATAATAAACAACAAAAAGGACAGCAATAACTATTACTTTTATTACCACCATCACCACCACTAATAATAATAATAATAACACTATACAAATAACAATAAAATAAAATATAAAAAATAAATAACAATACTCGTAGGCAGCAACTAGAGCTGGGCCATGGCCATCTTGCGGCCCATAGAGTGTTTTTTGGGAGGTACTGAAAGAGAATTTGAATTATACACAAATTTCTATACTAATATATTTCTAGTGTTTACTTTTTGTTTTTGTTTTTGTTTTTTTGGCTATAATTCATGACATCATTACATTAATCAATACTACAATACTACAAACTACTTATAATCATGTAATAAATACCTTACGATAGAGGTCCTCGGAGTGTGTTATATCTTGGTCAGGAGGACAGAGAAAAGAAAAAAGTGTGACAATAGAGCGCACGGATGTCAGCTTTGGTCTTAAAACAGCTGCTGCTTCCTGGCTGGTCCGAGGGTGACAGCCTGCCAACACCAGGCAAGCGCCAACGACCCTCACGCCCAGGCTGCCTCCACTCACGGACAGATAGGTTTATTCCGAGTGTTTCTCAGGTGTTCACATGCCAAAGGACGACATTGGAATTACTATGATAAACTTTTTAACATCCTCAACACATCAAACTAACCAAAAATTAAGGAACACTCACAACGGTACGAGGAAAAGCGGAAACAAAAGTTAAGTCAAACTACAGGTTACTGTTAAAAAGATGCATCGGCCGGGAATCGAACCCGGGCCTCCCGCGTGGCAGGCGAGAATTCTACCACTGAACCACCGATGCTTGAAAGATATGTTCATCTGTGCGTGATAAGAAGTGCGGTACAACCAAGATTGTCATGACTCATCTTTCATTCCTGTGGCGCCTGTCTGTCTCGGTCTCGGTCTCGGTCTCGGTCTCGCTCTCGCTCTCGCTCTCGCTCTCTCTCTCTCTCTCTCTCTCTCTCTCTCTCTCTCTCTCTCTCTGTGTGTGTGTGTGTGTGTGTGTGTGTGTGTGTGTGTGTGTGTGTGTGTGTGTGTGTGTGTGTGTGTGTGTGTGTGTGTGTGTGTGTGTGTGTGTGTGTGTGTGTGTGTGTGTGTGTGTGTGTGTGTGTGTGTGTGTGTGTGTGTGTGTGTGTGTGTGTGTGTGTCACAACACAGTTTACAAACTCAGTTGAGGGAATGATGAAAAGGCGCACGCGCACACACGCGCACACACACACACACACACACACACACACACACACACACACACACACACAGACAAAGGATGTTATCATGCGTTATGATGAAAAAGTAAGGAAGAGAAGAGAAGTGGCAGTGGAAGGAAGGAGGGAGAAGAAAGAAAAAGATGGTGGGGAAAAGAGAGAGGGGGAGATTTCCTTTCGTCACTATAATCAATATTCTTCTCCCTTACTCTCACTCAACTCACTTGCTCTCAACTCTCGCTTGCTTTATGGACATGGTGGGTAGCTCCTCCGTGTGTGTGTGTGTGTGTGTGTGTGTGTGTGTGTGTGTGTGTGTGTGTGTGTGTGTGTGTGTGTGTGTGTGTGTGTGTGTGTGTGAGTGTGAGTGTGTGTGTGTGTGTGTGTGTGTGTGTGTGTGTGTGTGTGTGTGTGTGTGTGTGTGTTTTGAGTTCTGTTTGTCGACAATCTGGTATTTTATATAAAGTAAGATATTTTTGAGTGTAGTGCATAAAATGCGTTCTTTTGGGAGCAGCGCAATGTTGAAGGCGAGTTTGTGTAACATTTCTCTTCCCTTTTATCCCTTGTATCACTTTTATCCCAATTCATCCTTGGCCGCCTCTACAATGAAGTTATCTATGCATTCAGACAGCAAAACATGGTTCTGTTTTACAGGGAGTGAGATGGCGGCTGGTGACGTGGACGGCGGTGGTGATGGTGGTGGTGGTGGTGGTGGTGGTGGTGGAGGTGGAGGCTAAGAAGGTGGAGGCATCCGCGGATGATGATGATGGTGAGGATGGAGGATGGAGCGAAAGCAGTGAAGATAGTGACAGTGACGATAATAACGCCGTTTGCAATGTGAAGTATGACAATGATAGAGATAGGGACAAAGACAGTAAGATAACTGACAGTGAAGCAGATTCAAATGATAGCAGTGAAATGACTGACAGTGACGGAGATACAGACGATGACAGTGAAATGTCTGACAGTAAGAAGGTGGAGGCATCCGCGGATGATGATGATGGTGAGGATGGAGGATGGAGCGAAAGCAGTGAAGATAGTGACAGTGACGATAATAACGCCGTTTGCAATGTGAAGTATGACAATGATAGAGATAGGGACAAAGACAGTAAGATAACTGACAGTGAAGCAGATTCAAATGATAGCAGTGAAATGACTGACAGTGACGGAGATACAGACGATGACAGTGAAATGTCTGACAGTAAGAAGGTGGAGGCATCCGCGGATGATGATGATGGTGAGGATGGAGGATGGAGCGAAAGCAGTGAAGATAGTGACAGTGACGATAATAACGCCGTTTGCAATGTGAAGTATGACAATGATAGAGATAGGGACAAAGACAGTAAGATAACTGACAGTGAAGCAGATTCAAATGATAGCAGTGAAATGACTGACAGTGACGGAGATACAGACGATGACAGTGAAATGTCTGACAGTGAAGATAGTGACAGTGACGATAATAACGCCGTTTGCAATGTGAAGTATGACAATGATAGAGATAGGGACAAAGACAGTAAGATAACTGACAGTGAAGCAGATTCAAATGATAGCAGTGAAATGACTGACAGTGACGGAGATACAGACGATGACAGTGAAATGTCTGACAGTGATAATAACAACGCCGTTTGCAGGACGAAGTATGACAGTGATAGATATAGGGACAAGGACAGTGAAATGACTGACAGTGACGATGATAACGCCGTTTCCAGTGCAAAGACTGACTGTGATAGAGATAGGGACAAAGACAGTAAGGTAACTGACAGTGTAGCAGATACAGATGATAGCAGTGAAATGAATGACAGTGACGATAACTTTTGTAGTGTGAAGTTTGACAGTGACAAGAACAGTGAAATGACTGACAGTGATGCAGATACGAACGGTAGCAGTGAAAAGACTGACAGTGACAATAACAAAGTCGATCGTCGTTTAAAGGCTGACAGTAACAGAGATAGGGACAAGGACAGTGAAATGACTGACAGTGATGCAGATACAGATGATAGCAGTGAAATGTATGACAGTGACATATATACAGACGACGACAGTGAAATAAATGACAGTGACACATATACAGACGACGACAGTGAAATAAATGACAGTGACACATATACAGACGACAACAGTGAAATAAATGACAGTGACATAGATACAGACGACAGTGAAATAAATGACAGTGACATATATACAGACGACAGTGAAATAAATGACAGTGACATATATACAGACGACAGTGAAATAAATGACAGTGACACATATACAGACGACGACAGTGAAATAAATGACAGTGACATAGATACAGACGACGACAGTGAAATAAATGACAGTGACATAGATACAGACGACAGTGAAATAAATGACAGTGACACATATACAGACGACGACAGTGAAATAAATGACAGTGACATAGATACAGACGACGACAGTGAAATAAATGACAGTGACATAGATACAGACGACGACAGTGAAATAAATGACAGTGACATAGATACAGACGATGACAGTGAAATAAATGACAGTGACATAGATACAGACGATGACAGTGAAATGTATGAGAAGGGTGAAACAGGATCCATCGAAACCTCCCCAAAGAATTCTCCAACATGCACTAACCCCAAAGACACACTAGATGACATATTGTGTTTGAGGCCGTTCATCAGTCCCTATACCCCTATATACTGGCCATTCCTACCACTCCTACCACAATCACCACCACCACAAAGCACACCATCACCACCACCACCACCACCATCACCACCACCACCACCATCACCACCACCACCACCATCACCACCAACCAAACCTCCACCACAATCACCACCAACCCCAACCTCAATAACTTCAGAAGACACCACGCCCACAATGCCATGCGACCCATTAAATTTGTTCTGTGGCACGCCCACCTCAAAAAACAATACGATAAAAGCATCACTCTTGTCCCTGATCGCTAATCTGCAAAAGACACTCTCGGCACACGTGGGTAAGTGGGGCAAGAGGACACCCGACAGGACACCAAGTGGAGGGAAGAAGAAGAAAAAGGGACCCAGACGCAGGAAGGTCCGCCGCAGCCTCGTCCACCACCTCCACCCCTTGTTTGCACCTCCCCGCCCTCACTAGTTACATAATTAAATAAATGAATGAATAAATAAATAAATAAATAAATAAATAAAGTCCTAAAACATAACAAAATACAAAAACTAGCAAATCAAAGCCAAAAGCTACATGTCGTGACCAGATAATGTGTTAAAAGGGAAGATAAATATTATGTGAAGGTGGAAGATACATGTGGATATGTGGAATGTGGAGTTAAGGAAATCAGAGGTAGCGATGCAGGTGAGCACGGTCAAAAGGATAAAAACTAATGAGGTGACCTATGGTCAAAAAAGGGTAAAATTAACGAGGTCAAATTTACAGCTGCGTTGACCAGCCAGGTGTCAGCTGTTTGACCCCGACGCTCAGATGACCAGGCAAATTAAAGGATTTTAAAGAGATTAGGGAGATTGTCGAGATCATCAGTCCAAGCGAGGTCATAAAAACCTGCCGGTTTCTCTTGTTAAATTTGACCTACGATATAAAACCATTAAGGTAATCCCTGGACTTTACACCGAGGCCTCCCCAAACATGTTCTTAGAATTTTAAGGGAAACTCACCTTTATATAAAAAATAAAGTAGAAGTCTAAGGGAAAATAACATATGTTGGGGCTTCCCAAAATGTTGTCTTGTGAGAATTGGTAACTGCTAGTTTGAGTGTATATATTCAGATGTAGCGACCTATTATAATCACCTCAATTCAGCTCTTCCCACTTGGAAGTATCAGAGAGCTTCTCAGCTCTCAGCCTCTCCGTTACTTCCAAGTGGGAAGCTGAATCTGCAGCTGCAAATTTGACCTCGTTAATTTGGTCACGACATACATACTCTTGAGATAAAACAAAAAAAACATATCTTGATATATATATATATATATATATATATATATATATATATATATATATATATATATATATATATATATATAGAGAGAGAGAGAGAGAGAGAGAGAGAGAGAGAGACACACACACACACACAAACACACACACACGTGCAGGCACACATGCCAAATCAAGATCCAAGAAAGTGAAGGATCTAATAGGCATTTTATCCTTATGAATTCTCTCTCTCTCTCTCTCTCTCTCTCTCTCTCTCTCTCTCTCTCTCTCTCTCTCTCTCTCTCTCTCTCTCTCTCTCTCTCTCTCCCTGAGGCATCTACTTTCCCATATGTACATATAATGTTAAGCCTGTCCAGGAATTCTTAAGTAAGAGAAAGTGAGAGAAAAAGGCAGAGAGAGAGAGAGAGAGAGAGAGAGAGAGAGAGAGAGAGAGAGAGAGAGAGAGAGAGAGAGAGAGAGAGAGAGAGAGAGAGAGAGAGAGAGAGAGAGAGAGAGAGAGAGAGAGAGAGAGAGAGAGAGAGAGAGAGAGAGAGAGAATAAAATATGTAAAAATAAAATAAAAGACAAAAAAAACTTAGGATGCATAGAAAACAAATAAAAAAATACAACTTGAGCTATAAAGATGAAAAGTAGAGGAGAGAAAGGAAGACGATGAATAAAGGAAGGAGTGGAAAGGGAAAGGGAAAGGGAAAGGGAAAGGGAGAGATGAGGAATGAAAGGGAGAAATGAATGGAGCTATAGGAAGATGTTTAAGTAAATTATTATTACCTCCTTTCTCCCTTTCCCTTTCTCCTCCTCCCTCCACTTACTTCCTCCCTTCCCTTCCTCCTGCTGATAAGAGCCTGAGGACATATTACATGTAGGACAAATCAACAAGGGGAGGAAAGAAAGGGAGAAAGGAAGAAAGGGAGAAAGGGAGGAAAAGGAGGAAAAGGAAGAAAGGGAAGGAAGCATCAGAAGAAAAAAAAATAAGGGATAAAGGAAGAGGAAAGGAAGAAACATAGATTGAAAGAAGGAAGGTTGGTAAAAATGAAGGAATGTGGAAGAGAAAACGAGGTAGGGAAGCAGAAAAAGAAGGAAGAATGGAGGAAGAGAAGGTTAACGGAGCAGAGAAGAGAGTGGAAGAAGGGAAGAAGAAAAGGATGCGAAGCTGAAGGAAAAGAAGATGCTTAAGAGAAAATGTAAGGATGGAATGTGGCAATGAAACAGGAGAGAAAGACAGGAAGAGAAAGGGGAAGGGGAAGAGGAAGTAGGACAGAGAGAGAAATAAAAAGAGAGATGACACACACAAAAAAAGTGAGTGAAAAAAAACTTTATCAGGTACTGAGGAAGGGAAACAATCACACAATAATCATACAGCTAATGAGTTGACAATATGAATGTATCTCCGTAAAACATCGCTCATAACTAGTTGTAGGCGAGTATAAAGAAATTTAGAGATAGATTTTTCGCCTTTACATGCCTCTCTCTCTCAATGTTTTAAATTACCTGTGTTTCCTGGTGTCGAGGTAGAGGCAGCCCAACCCTTCTTAACACAGATTCAAGGAGCATTGCGTAAATTGAAACGCTCTTCAGGGAAAGTCGAAGTATACGCCGTAGGGGATAATATGTTTTACTGACGGTGTACAAAACAAAGACGTTGATAATATGTTACATTCCACGTGTGTGTGTGTGTGTGTGTGTGTGTGTGTGTGTGTGTGTGTGTGTGTGTGTGTGTGTGTGTGTGTGTGTGTGTGTGTGTGTGTGTGTGTGTGTGTGTGTGTGTGTGACGGGGTCGTTCAACCAGTTCACGTCCTAACTGTCGGCCGTTACCTCTTTTTCTTTTCTCCTCTTTTTCCTGAGGCCTGGACTCTCACTTTTTGTTTATAGGCCTACACCCCATCCTACCTAAGCTTGCTTAACTCACTCACTCTCTCTCTCTCTCTCTCTCTCTCTCTCTCTCTCTCTCTCTCTCTCTCTCTCTCTCTCTATGGACGTGGTCAGGCCAGTAGTTAAGAATACCTGAAGGGATGCTTAGGAGGGGCAGGGAGGGAGGGAGGGAGGGAGGGAGGGAGGGAGGGAGGGAGGGAGGGAGGGAGGGAGGGAGGGAGGGTAGGAGGGTAGGAAGGTAGGAGGGAAGGAGGGAGGGAGTGAGGGAAGAAGGGAAGGAGGGAAGGAGGGTAGGAGGGTAGGAAGGTAGGAGGGAGGGAGGGAGGGAGGGAGGGAAGAAGGGAAGGAGGGAAGGAGGGAGGGACGGAGGGAAGAAAATGTATATAAGGAGTGGTCTGCGTTGAAGACACACATTACAGGTTCCTTCCTTCCCTCCTTCCATCTGTCCTTCAATCCTTCTCTCCTTCCCTCCATCTTACCTCTACTTTCCTCCTTCGTTAGATAATCGTGTGTGCGTGTGTTGGCATACAGGGAAACTTAAATTAGGTACGCACACAGACAGTACATGATAATGGAAGAAAACGCGGTACTTTTCTATGGCGCTAGCAGACACGCCTTCCAGCCTCGCGCCCACGCCCCTACCCACGCCCACAAGCAAGCTGAAGCCATTACCGCCTACGCCCTCCTCCCTCCTGGTGACTTGCTGCCCCTCGTCACCCACGCCTCCACCTTCCTCCCCATAGTGATCTTCGCTGCACTTTGTTGGGTAAGTACATCACCACCACCACCACCGCCACCTCCTCCTCCTCCTCCTCCTCCTCCTCCTCCTCCTCCTCCTCCTCCTCCTCCTCCTGTTTTCTTCCACTTGTTGGGGATGTGGCTTTGTTGTATATGAATATAATACTGATGATTGCGATGATAAAGTTGATGATGATGATGACGATAATAATAATAATAATAATAATAATAATAACAATAACAATAACAATAACAATAACTAACACTAATAATAGTAATAATAATAATGTCTTGTGTGTCTCATCTAAGTATTATTTTCCTTCCTCCTCCTTGCCTCGGCTTCCCAGGTGACACTCGCTCTTCGCCGCGCCTCTAAACAGCAGCAGCACGAGAAGGAGGCGTGGGTGCGGCCGCTCAGTAATGTTGCCGAGTTGGTGAGCGCGGTGGGGGCGCTGTTTGGCACATTGAACATCACTAATGTGCTGTGGCTCACCTCTACACAGCCCATCACACACCACCACGTCCGTCACGCCCTTATACAAGTGACACAGTGAGTACCACCCACATCCACACCACACCATACAACACCACATCACACCACGCCACACCACACCCACACAAACCTCCTCCCCCCACACACACGACAACCCTGCCTGTGATAATTTCAGTAGCCTTGCCTAATGCAGTTCACTGGTGTTGCTGCTGTAATATGTATTAATCCCACCCCCCCCCAGGAGTGTGGAGTTGCTGCGGCTGGCCGTGGCGTGGCGGCGTCTGTGGCCGTGGTATCGCCGCATGGCTCATTTCGAAGTGGACTTCTCTGTGGAGACTGACGACCCACTTGCAGTGTGCAGGAGGCAGCTGCACGCCACCTACAACGTATCGGAGGGGCCGCTGTGGCGTGCCCGCCTGGTGCCTATGTCGCCGCAGGGCCCCGGGCAGTATCGCGCCGCGCTGGTGATCTCTTTCCACCACGTCATCACGGACGGCACCACCAACTTACTCATCACAAAGGACCTGCTGCACGCCATCAACGCCGCCGTCAAAGGCCGCAGTCCCCACCTCCCCTCCCGACCCCTCGTGCCCACCCTCAGCAGCGGCGCTGCCGCCTCACGTAACTGGCTCCCCTCCCTTGGCTTCGTATTCTCTGCCATCTGCACCGCCTTTACCTTAACCTTCAGCAGGCACTCTGTCTTAAAACATCTGCCGCAGCCAAGATCGCGAAAGGCCGTCACGCGGTTCTTGCGACACGAATTTTCGGCTGAGGCGACGAAACAGCTGCTGAAGTACTGTCGCGAGGCTGGCGTGCGGGTGCACTCGTCCATCACGGCGGCGGCAGGCCTGGCACTACACAGCACCGCACAGCAGTTTGCCAGCCGCCGCCTGGACGCCCTGCAGGTCATCCACGAGCAGGCCGTTAACTTGCGCCGCTACCATCCGCAGCATAGTGAGGCCACAGGCTCCATGGCCTTCCTGACGACGCAGCGGCACAGTGTCCGCGGCAGACCGGACAATTTCTGGCCTCTAGCCCGTGACATTCAGGCGAAGTTGGACCGCAGCCTGGAAGTGACCCTGAAGCCGCTACGCACTGATTCGCTTGGCTGGCTTTGCTCTGCCATCATCCCTATGAACTTCTTGCTGGCCAGGCTGGGATGCACCAGTTTTTCCTACAGCCACTTCTGCTCCTCCAACATGGGCGACCTGCAGCGCCTCCTGGGGAACAAAGAGAGCGCTGGAGGTGACAGACCAGTGCAGCTGACAGACTTCATGCGCTCCATGGCAGGCGAGCTTACGGGCAGCCTGTGTACCCTTAATTGCCAGACCTTGGAGGGTCGCCTCACGCTGTCCCTTGACTACTACACCAACAAGATGACTGAGGCGACCGCCGAAACCTTCTTCACACACTTCACCCACGCCCTCACCCAGATGACGGCCGAACCAACCTCATGCACACAATGGGGATGCAACGGCAACGGATGAGGGGCACCCACACATGCCACTGGGTAAAGTCATGCCGGCGGCACATTGTCAGCCGTCCAGTCCCGCCGCCCGCCACCCGCCGCCCGCCGCCCGCCGCCCGCCGCCAGCCACTCCAGGACCGCCCGGTGGCAAGGCACACCTGCTCAACCACAACGCATCCATAAGGCGCCTCTACAAGAACCACTTACTGACGACATACCAACACCATCTCCACTTATTCCAGCACCACTTGTATCTGATGATGATGATTATGTTAAAGCTGCTGCTGCTGCTGCTGCTGATGATGATGATGATGAGGATGATTATGATAACAGTAGTAGTAGTAGTAGTAGTAGTAGTAGTAGTAGTAGTAGTAGTAGTAGTTGTAGTAGTAGTAGTGGTAGTAGTAGTAGTAGTAGTAGTAGTAGTAGTAGTAGTAGTAGCAGTAGCAGTAGCAGTAGCAGTAGCAGTAGTAGTAGTAGTAGTAGTAGTAGTAGTAGCACTGGTAGTAGTACTATTTATAAGTGTATAACAGTTGAGGTAGTAGTGTATAATAATAAAATAGTGATGATAATAGTGTTGATTATAATAATGTTGATAATAATAAGGATACCTAGCGAAGGATAAAAAGATGCGCCCCGCGGCTAGGATGGTGTCTGGTCTATACTTTCCCTTACCCACACGATCCTAAGTTGTTGTTTTTTTCTATACACAGAGAGAGAGAGAGAGAGAGAGAGAGAGAGAGAGAGAGAGAGAGAGAGAGAGAGAGAGAGAGAGAGAGCGATTGCAACCTCCTTTCTCTCCACCTCCCCTCTCTGCTGCTTTCCCTACTACATACTCCATTCCTTTCCTTTTTTATCTGATCCCGCACTTCTAATTATCTCTTCTTCCTTCCTTCTTTCATACAACACTTTCTCTTTTCTACCAACTCGTTTGACCATCTTACAGACTCTCGGATTTGTAAGATTAATCTCAACCTATGATGCATTTTCGTCATTTTTTCTACTCGGGGATAAATTTTTTTTATTTGCTAATCGATTTTAATCTTTTTAAACTATGTTGTACTTACATAAGAATTATGTAACACTTTCAGCTAAGTATTGGATAATTTCACCGGAAACTTTTATTTCTATAAATAAATTGATTTGTTTTATAAAAGAAATTAAAATCATTATGGTGGATTCAATATTTCACCAATGTTGATGAAAAACATATCAGATATTCCTTATAAAACTACCAATTAATAGACAAAACACCTTTTTCAATTAGGATTTTAGTTTAAATGCTAATATTTTTTGTATAATGGTATCATTTTTTTAGTAAATAAATATTTTCCATTAGATAGATACCCATCAAATATAACAAAGAGTTGTGCTATAATATCATAATTTTTTTTTTCTTTTTCTTAAACCATATCCCATTCCAATCCTGCGTAAAGTTTTTATTTATTATTTATAATATACATACGTAATCGACGTCATTTAACCACAGAGAGGCAGAGGATGGCAGAGTCTGGGGAGTTACAGTTGTGTATAGCTGTCTGTCTATCTGAGGGAGGATCAGATTCACCAGTACATTTTAACTTGCACATAAGTAATTCTTGCTCGCATTCCCACAGGTCCCCAGGCTTGTTGGGGGTGATGACGATAACTTACAATATATGCATTTGCGACGGAAATTAATGTCAAAATCATTCAAATTGAATCAAAATCTATACGAAAAGTGTGTTGTTTATATGCTGGTGCATTCTGGTGTTGATGTAAAATTTGGTTAATATTCGGTTCGTTAACCACTCGATATATCTCCTTACCTTTATAATGCACTGCAAAATCAATCTCAGAAACTTGTTCAGATCACCTTAGATAGTTATGCTGCTGATTTACAGAAAAAAATATGAATTTTTTTTTAGGTAACGTTAGGTTTATAGTTAGATTTGGTTAGGTTTAGTTACGTTTAGTTAGGTTTGGTTGGGTTAGTTTTGGTTAGGTTTATTTGACTGGAGCTCTGGGAAGGTTATGCTAACAAAGCAATTTTTATTCGGTAAATTTTTACATCTTCACCAGAATGGCGTGCGCTACGAAAAAGAAATGGTGTCTGCACCTCACACAACCCCCTACGTTTAGTCGTAGAAAACATTTGATAGCTTCTAAATTAACATAACATAACATAACAACCTAACTAAACCTAACCAAACCTAACTAAACGTAACTAAACCTAACTTAACCTAAAAAAAAATTCGTATTTCTTTTCTGTAATTCAGCGGCAAAACTGTTTGAGGTGATCTGAACAAGTTTCTGAGGTTGAATTTGCAGTGCATTATAAAGGTAAGGAGATATATCGAGTGGTTAACGAACCGAATATTAACCAAATTTTATCGCTTTAGATATTATCGCAACAAAATTATGTGTTTGAATATTTTTTGGGTGACCCCGATAGGGAAGCACGTGCCCTCTGTGCCCCTCCAATAAATCCGCCACTTTAAACAAGCTATAACAGGCAACAACTAATGACAATATTGAATCACACAAACAGATAAGAAAAACAGGTACAGCTATATCTCCTGATACATAAAAACAAAAGAAAATATCGACAAAATAACAACAGTGTGTTGTCGCCCGAGTTTCGTTTTCTTTCACGCGAAGGGGAAGAAAACGTTTCCAATTGTTTTAACGCAGACTCAAATATTAGACGATTACATACACATCAAGACCATTATATGTATGTATGCGTGTGCCCTTGTGTGCGTTATTAGGGCGTGTACGTATACATGAGAGGGTGATGGGAGCAGTGAGGATGGAAGATAATAGACGAGAAAAGAGAGATTGATATAACAGAAGGACTGGAAGTGAATATAAACAAACATGAGAGAGAGAAAAATAAAGAGAGAGCGAGAGAAAGAGAGAGAGGGAGAGAGTGAATTATAACCCCAAAGTTAGATGACAACCTCGATTTCTATAGTTTCCAAGGTAACTCTTTTCACCCTAATTCTTAAGTAATCGTTCATAACATCGCACGCACTTAACAAGCCAGACGTCACGAACTACTTAACGAGACTGTAATATGGTTAACACTTCATACAGGATATATATTTCTCTCTCTCTCTCTCTCTCTCTCTCTCTCTCTCTCTCTCTCTCTCTCTCTCTCTCTCTCTCTCTCTCTCTCTCTCTCTCTCTCTCTCTCTTTATTACCACATCTTCTAATCATCTGTAATGTTTTTCTTTCCTCCATTTCACTCCTCCTCCTCCTCCTCCTCCTCCCCTCCCTCTCCCCTCCCCCTCCCCATCCCCCTCCCCCTCCTCCTCCTCCTCCTCCTCCTCCTCCTCCTCCAGTTTCCTTGAAGACAGAATCAACATCACTTCCCCTTAATGTAAACACTAGTAGGAAAGAGTACAAGGAAGGAGAAAAGGGAAAGGGAGTAGATATGGAAGGGAGGGGAGAGAATAGGAAGGGGAGGGGAGACAGAGAGGGAATATAGGGGAGGGGAAGGGAGGGGAGACACAGGTAGACTAGAGCGCAGGGAAGTGGAGGGGAGATGGAAGGGGAATAGAGGGCAGGAGAGGAGAGGAATACAGAGGGAGGGGGGGGAGGAGGGGCGAATCGAGGGTCAAGTAAGTGGAAGGAGAGAGGGGAGAGGTCACGAATGGCAGATCACAAGGGGCGCCAAGGATGAAGGAAGGGGAAGGGAAGGAGAGAGGGAAGGAGGAAAGAAGGACGATGGAATTGCAAGAAAAAATAACATGATTCAGGAAAAAGGAAGGAATAAAGGAATGAAGGTTAGGAAAGAAAGAAAGAAGGATTTTTTTCAATGAAGCTGAAGGAAGGAAAGGACGGAATGGAGGAAGATATGAAGGAAAGAAGGGAAATAGGATGTATGAATGTTTTATTTTTTTATTTTTTGGTGGAAATATATATACAAGGAAAAATAAATACATGACAGAGACACACACACAGACAAACAGATAGAATAAACCAACAAAATGTAAAAAAAATGAAAAAAGAATGAAGAGCGAGTTATTTTCTTTTAAATAATGTAGAAAAATGAAAAGACGAAACAAAGGAAAAAGACAAGACAAAAGAAAGGAAAGCGAACGGAGAAGAGGAGAACACTGACTAACTGACTGACTTATCGACCAATTACCACTGACTGACTGACTGACTGACTGACTGACTGACTGACTGAATGAATGAATGAATGAATGAATGAATGAATGACTAACTGACTGACTGAATGAATGAATGATTGACTGACTCACTGGCTGACTGACTGACTGACTGATTGACTGACTGACTGAATGAATGAATGAATGAATTAATTAATTAATTATTGACTGACTCACTGGCTGACTGGCTGACTGACTGACTGACTGACTGGCTGACTGACTGGCTGACGCTTTAACATCACAAGTCAATATACATGTCAGTTAAAGAGAAAAAAACAACGCGAAAACAACACTTAAAAAAAGAGATAAATGAAATGTGAACATAATAAGAAAAAAAATAATGAGAAAAAATATGAAAACTTGTATAAAAATAATGAGAATAGAAAATAAGGAAAAAGTATATTAAAGAAAAAT
>JAPQNM010002744.1:120000-122500 GCA_029783475.1 Metacarcinus magister
AGATGTGGCGCGCCTTCCTGATGATGATGGTGATGATGATGGTGATGACGGTAGCAATAGTGAACGCTCAAATAGTACACACGCGGGAAGCAGTAATCGGAGGCGGCTTCAGCGACGGTATTAGTGGCAGTAATGAAGGTGAGGAAGGGAGGTTCTCGTAGTTAAGGAGAGAGTAAAAACACGAATAAATGGTTTCAAGCTAGATAAGTAGATGAGAGAGAGAGAGAGAGAGAGAGAGAGAGAGAGAGAGAGAGAGAGAGAGAGAGAGGAGAGAGAGAGAGAGAGAGAGAGAGAGAGAGAGAGAGAGAGAGAGAGAAATAATGATTGCTTCACTAAATCCTTTTATTTTCATTATTCAGATGGTGTTGCTACCAGAGTTGCATGAGGTAAGTTTGTTTTTTTCTATTCTTTCCCCTCTCTCTCTCTCTCTCTCTCTCTCTCTCTCTCTCTCTCTCTCTCTCTCTCTCTCTCTCTCTCTCTCTCTCTCTCTCTCTCTCTCTATCTATCTATCTATCTACCTATCTACCTATATATCATGTATGTCTTCTTGGAATTAAATTGGCAAAAGTATATTTGTTTTATTTTCTCTCCCAAAGAGAGGAGGAGGTGGAGGTGGAGAAGGAGGAGGTGTAGGAGGAAGAGGAGAAGGAGGAGGAGGAGGAGGAGGAGGAGGAGGAGGAGGAGGAGGAGGAGGAGGAGGAGGAGGAGGAGGAATACAAATACAAAGGAATAACAAGTAACAACAGCCCTGGTGGGCCTTACAAGGTTGCCTGTGTAGCTACTCTACTTCTATATTCTCTACAAGTCTGAGGTAAAGGAGGAGGAGGAGGAGGAGGAGGAGGAGGAGGAGGAGGAGGAGGAGGAGGAGGAGGAGGAGGAGGAGGAGGAGGAGGAGGAGGAGGAGAAAACGAGGAGGAAGAGGAAGAGGAGGAAGGTGATGATGATGATGATGATGATGATGATGATATAGAATTGATGATGATGTTTACAAATGACAGATAAATATATTGTATTATTACCATTATTGTTATTATTATCATTATCATTATTATCATTACTATTAGTAGTATTACTTTTATTACTAATACTATTGCTTTACATATCAATACTATTACCATTTCTATCAGTATTCTTATCAATATCATTATTATCATTACTACCACAACTATCATCATTGACTTTGGTATTGTTAGGTGTTGTTATTATTGTTGTTGTTGTTGTTGTTGTTGTTGTTGTTGTTGTTGTTGTTGTTGTTGTTGTTCATCATTATCTAACAATTAATAAAGATCTTGAATTCATACATAGTTTGTCTTTTCTTCAATACGTGTTCCACAAATCATAACAAAAAAAAAAAATTAAGGATTATAGTTCATTTAGTTTTTTTTTTAGAATATTAAGTAAAAACACAAAAGATTATTAAAAAGTTTCATTACATCTCTTATCGCTTCGTGTACCTCTTATTATCTTTATCTTGTCTTCTCCTTCATTCTCCTTCTTTTTTTTCGTCTTATTTATCTTAACATTTTAACATTCCACACTATTCTTCGTCGTCACCTCCTCCTCCTCCTCCTCCTCCTCTATTTTCTTTATCTCTCGTTTATTTTATATTCTCTTATTTTACTTCTTCACCTTCTCCACCCACTCCCTTCCACTGGGTGTTCAAGTGTCAAGAGGCTAGACAGGTGGAGGAAGAGGAGGGAAAGGGGAGGAAGAGGGGGGAGGGGAAAGGAAGGGGAAGATCGGGCCCATGGAGACGATGTTGCTGACTGCGTAGAAAGAGGGGATGGGGGAGGAAGGGAAGGGAGGGGAGAGGGTGGAGAGAGGAGGAAGGGGAGAAAGGAGAGGGTGGAGGAGGCGAAGGAGGTAAAGGATAGTAAAGTGGAAGGCTCCTCCCCACCCACCTCTCCCTCCGGCAAACGCCGGCAGGAAAAAAAAGTGGTTAAAGAAACACCTGCGCAGTAGTAGTAATAAAAACTGCGCAGGAAATTTGAGGGAAGGGAAGGGAAGGGAAGGGAAGGGAAGGGAAGGGAAGGGAAGGGAAGGGAAGGGAAGGGAAGGGAAGGGAAGGGATGGGATGGGTGGGATGGGATGGGATGGGAAGGGAAGGGAAGGGAAGGGAAGGGAAGGGAAGGGAAGAGAAGGGAAGGGAAGGGAAGGGAAGGGAAGGGGACGAAATGGATGACAAAGTTTAGACGAAAGGAAAAAAAAAATAAGAAAAAGTTACCTAAAAATAAAATACCCCCCAAAAAATACGTGTTTTCTATATTTCTTGAACACAAATAATGACATAAAAGTTCAAAGAAATAAAAAATACGGGAATTATTTAATGAATATCTTCCAGGGAGAGGAAGGACGAAAGGAAGGACTACAAAGGAGAAGTTTAGAAGCGAAGGAAAGAAGGAAGGAAGGAAGGAAGGAAGGAAGAGACAAGGAGAGAAGGAGGAAGGGAAAGAGAAGAAGAGGCAAGGACAGGAGAAAAGAAAGGGCGATAAAGGGGAAG
>JAPQNM010002744.1:125000-127500 GCA_029783475.1 Metacarcinus magister
AGAGGTGAGGATGCCAATACAATGTCCTGAAGTCCTACAAACACACAGTAGGATCCCACGGCCCCTCGCTGTAGGATAGCGGTGGGAGATCCTATTTGTGTCTGTCTGTCTATCTATCTATCTGTTTGTCTATGTTTGTCTGATAAGTTATATTCTTTCTTATATGTCAAATATTGAAACTTTTGTATTTGTTTATTAATAAATCATTGGATTTGCTTTATTGAGTTGATTTTCTCCTTACGATTCTTTTTTTTTTCTCTTTTTTTTTTGTCTTGGGAAGAAAGTAAATAAATAAACCAATTACTTGCATGAATAATTAAATAATTAATCTAGATAAAACAAAATCACCACAGTAAGTGGATGAGGGGAAGGAGGGAGTGAAAGAGGGAGGAAGGAAGGGGAAGGAAGGGGAAGGGGAAAGTAGTGGGGTCAGTGTCTTCCATGAAGGAAAGAGAAGGGAAGGGAATGAATGGGAAGGGAAGGGGAAGGGAGGAAGAGCAGAGAAGAGAATAGAAGAGGAGATTACAACGGAAAAGAGACAAGAAGAGAGGAGAAGTGAAGTGAAGGGAAAGAAGGAAGGGAGTCATGAATATTTATCAGGAGTGTCTTGTTGGCGCCTCGTCAGTAGAGCACCACACTGAGGGACACTGTTGTCACCACTAAAGTTAATAATTATAACGTTCATATTGCAATGTAATAAGAATGTTAGAATTATCAACTTTAGAGTGGAGGTAATCAATATAACGTGTTGTTGTCCAACTCCTCTCCTCTCCTCTCCTCTCCTCTCCTCTCCTCTCCTCTCCTCTCCTCTCCTCTCCTCTCCTCTCCTCTCCTCTCCTCTCCTCTCCTCTCCTCTCCTCCTCCTCTCCTCTCGTCCTCCTCCTCCTCCTCCTCGTCACTATATCAATACACAACCCATTCACGCAACACATACCCATAAACACAAACAATAATATACCTAATACTCCTAGTAGGAAGGTGAGCTACAGAGGGACATATACGAGGATGGGAGGAAGAAGCCAACACCAACACCAACACACACTAAACGAAGGCCTGGTCGGTGGGGAGGTGAGAGTAATGTCGCAACAACACCAATGCTTCATTACACACACACACACAGAAATGAGAGATCACACTGTCTCCAATAAACAATACCTCGAGTAAGACCAAAGTTAAAATTTATATATCGAAATAACATGCCTTATATGCAGGGTCAGTCCAAGCATCTATGGGACGAAAAAACAGGATATGACTGGGTCCTCATGGGCTTGTGTGTCTCTCAGGAAACAATTAATAAGAAATATAATCACTTAACGTAAGACACCACAGCAGTTTACAGGAGAGAGAGAGAGAGAGAGAGAGAGAGAGAGAGAGAGAGGAGAGAGAGAGAGAGAGAGAGAGAGAGAGAGAGAGAGAGAGAGAGAGAGAGAGAGAGTAGAGTGAGAGAGCACCACTGGCGCCACAGGACGAGATGGAGGTGTTGGAGGTCACCTATGATCGTGGGTTGACCTTTAAAACCCACATCGAACGTCTCGCCAGGGAGGCATCCGGAAAGCTGGCTTCTCTAATGAGAATGTCATGGTTCCTGGATGCAAAAGGGCTGGAGACACTCTACAAAGCACAGGTACGCTCATCCCTTGAGTTCTCGTGCCTTGCATGGGGTGGAGCGGCCAAAAAACACCTATCCCTCCTAGACAGAGTGCAGGATCGTGCAGCGAGGCTCATCAGGGACCGTGGCACCGATCAAGAGCCACACCTGCACACCCTCCAACACCGCCGTGACGTGGCAGGACTCACAGTGGTGTTTAAGGTGCAGGTAGTAAGTGTGAGTCACTTACTGGACCTGAAGCAGCCTCAACGCCTGAGTCACGTCGCCACACGAGCTTTCGTACAGACTCCTGGTGTGCTGCTGATGCCACGTTGTAGGACGTGGCATCAGCAGCGACAATTCACAAATAGATACGTGAAACTGTGGAAATCCCTGAATGCCTCAGGAGTGATACTTAAAAACACAAATGTGCAGTGCTTTAAGAAGACTGTAAATGATTGGTTAATGAGGCAGGGGTAATTAATTATTACTTTATACACGTATATTTTATGCTAATGACAGAATGAGGCTTTTAGATAGAAAAGCAATAGGATTGCTTTCTTTAGCCTGTAAGTTTGTAACTATCTATGTAATGTATATGCTAACTGTTCTGTATGTGCTACTTTGTTTAAATAAAAAAAAATAAAAGAGAGAGAGAGAGAGAGAGAGAGAGAGAGAGAGAGAGAGAGAGAGAGAGAGAGAGAGAGAGAGGAGAGAGAGAGAGAGAGAGAGAGAGAGAGAGAGAGAGAGAGAGAGAATGTGTGTGGTGCCGCAGGATTCAAAGATGAAAGTCATGACAATCTTGGTTGTACCGCACGTCTTATAACACACAGACGATTATTAATTTCAAGCATCGGTGGTTCAGTGGTAGAATTCTCGCCTGCCACGCGGGAGGCCCGGGTTCGATTCCCG
>JAPQNM010002744.1:132500-155000 GCA_029783475.1 Metacarcinus magister
TCTATCTATCTATCTACCTATCTACCTATATATCATGTATGTCTTCTTGGAATTAAATTGGCAAAAGTATATTTGTTTTATTTTCTCTCCCAAAGAGAGGAGGAGGTGGAGGTGGAGAAGGAGGAGGTGTAGGAGGAAGAGGAGAAGGAGGAGGAGAAGGAGGAGGAGGAGGAGGAGGAGGAGGAGGAGAGGAGGAGGAGGAGGAGGAGGAGGAGGAGGAGGAATACAAATACAAAGGAATAACAAGTAACAACAGCCCTGGTGGGCCTTACAAGGTTGCCTGTGTAGCTACTCTACTTCTATATTCTCTACAAGTCTGAGGTAAAGGAGGAGGAGGAGGAGGAGGAGGAGGAGGAGGAGGAGGAGGAGGAGGAGGAGGAGGAGGAGGAGGAGGAGGAGGAGGAGGAGGAGGAGGAGAAAACGAGGAGGAAGAGGAAGAGGAGGAAGGTGATGATGATGATGATGATGATGATGATGATATAGAATTGATGATGATGTTTACAAATGACAGATAAATATATTGTATTATTACCATTATTGTTATTATCATTATCATTATCATTATTATCATTACTATTAGTAGTATTACTTTTATTACTAATACTATTGCTTTACATATCAATACTATTACCATTTCTATCAGTATTCTTATCAATATCATTATTATCATTACTACCACAACTATCATCATTGACTTTGGTATTGTTAGGTGTTGTTATTATTGTTGTTGTTGTTGTTGTTGTTGTTGTTGTTGTTGTTGTTGTTGTTGTTGTTCATCATTATCTAACAATTAATAAAGATCTTGAATTCATACATAGTTTGTCTTTTCTTCAATACGTGTTCCACAAATCATAACAAAAAAAAAAAATTAAGGATTATAGTTCATTTAGTTTTTTTTTTAGAATATTAAGTAAAAACACAAAAGATTATTAAAAAGTTTCATTACATCTCTTATCGCTTCGTGTACCTCTTATTATCTTTATCTTGTCTTCTCCTTCATTCTCCTTCTTTTTTTCGTCTTATTTATCTTAACATTTTAACATTCCACACTATTCTTCGTCGTCACCTCCTCCTCCTCCTCCTCCTCCTCTATTTTCTTTATCTCTCGTTTATTTTATATTCTCTTATTTTACTTCTTCACCTTCTCCACCCACTCCCTTCCACTGGGTGTTCAAGTGTCAAGAGGCTAGACAGGTGGAGGAAGAGGAGGAAGGGGAGGAAGAGGGGGGAGGGGAAAGGAAGGGGAAGATCGGGCCCATGGAGACGATGTTGCTGACTGCGGAGAAAGAGGGGATGGGGGAGGAAGGGAAGGGAGGGGAGAGGGTGGAGAGAGGAGGAAGGGGAGAAAGGAGAGGGTGGAGGAGGCGAAGGAGGTAAAGGATAGTAAAGTGGAAGGCTCCTCCCCACCCACCTCTCCCTCCGGCAAACGCCGGCAGGAAAAAAAAGTGGTTAAAGAAACACCTGCGCAGTAGTAGTAATAAAAAACTGCGCAGGAAATTTGAGGGAAGGGAAGGGAAGGGAAGGGAAGGGAAGGGAAGGGAAGGGAAGGGAAGGGAAGGGAAGGGAAGGGAAGGGAAGGGATGGGATGGGATGGGATGGGATGGGAAGGGAAGGGAAGGGAAGGGAAGGGAAGGGAAGGGAAGGGAAGGGAAGGGAAGGGAAGGGAAGGGAAGGGAAGGGGACGAAATGGATGACAAAGTTTAGACGAAAGGAAAAAAAAAATAAGAAAAAGTTACCTAAAAATAAAATACCCCCCAAAAAAATACGTGTTTTCTATATTTCTTGAACACAAATAATGACATAAAAGTTCAAAGAAATAAAAAATACGGGAATTATTTAATGAATATCTTCCAGGGAGAGGAAGGACGAAAGGAAGGACTACAAAGGAGAAGTTTAGAAGCGAAGGAAAGAAGGAAGGAAGGAAGGAAGGAAGGAAGAGACAAGGAGAGAAGGAGGAAGGGAAAGAGAAGAAGAGGCAAGGACAGGAGAAAAGAAAGGGCGATAAAGGGGAAGTCTAGGAGGTAGGGAAAAGAAGGAAGGAAGGGAAGGAAGAGACAGGGAGATAGGAAGGAAGGGAGGGAGGATTACATGAAAGAAGTGCAGAGGAAGGGGATGAGGAAGGAGGGAGGGAAGAAAGGGAGGGAAGGAAGGAGGGAGAGAGAGAGTGAGGAAGGGAGGAAGAAAGGCAGGTAGCAACATACTTGACAAACGCACACATTGAGAATCACCCTTACGCCTCCCTTCCCCCCCCCCTCCCCCTTTCTTTCCCAGAAGCCGAGGACTGCCAACTTGAACACAGGGGGGAAAAAAGGGGGGATGAGAAGGGGGGAATAAAAAAAGATACAAGTAAATTGACGTCACTGAGCTACTGTTTGTGTTTGTATGTGTGTGTGTGTGTGTGTGTGTGTGTGTGTGTGTGTGTGTGTGTGTGTGTGTGTGTGTGTGTGTGTGTGTGTGTGTGTGTGTGTGTGTGTACAATGCAATATGAATGTTTTATTAGCTGTATAGTGAAGGAAATCAAATATTGTATCCTCCTTCTCCTCCTCCTCCTCATCATCATCATCTCATCATCATCATCATCATCATCATCATCATCATCATCATTATCATCATTATCATCATCACTACTACCACCCATTCACGCAACGCAAACTCACATTCACAACAAACACTACCATACATAATACTCTTACTAGGAAGTGGGAGAGAACAGAAGGACAGAGAGAGGGGTGAGAGGGGAGGGAGGAAGGGAACACCACACCCTACCACCCTCACCCTGCCAAGTATTCCCAGTAACACACTATTGACTCATCCCTTTGTCCTTGCTCATGAAGTTGATTTACATTACTTGAAGATAGCTACTCCCTCACCCCCTCACCCCCTTCACCCCTTATACCTTCCCTCACCCCTCATCCCCTCCCTTATCCTCTGTCCCTTCCTACCTAGCACCCCACCTTTTGTCATTCCTCCACACCTCACCCCCTTTCGAGCAGGTGAGAGGGGTACAGGTGGTATATATATGACTGCAGGACAGGTAAGAGATATATTCAGGTGTTCTTGCAAGCTACTGAAGAAGAAGACATGGTAAGTGTGGAAGAGAGTGAGGTAGTCGCTCCCTCTCTCTCTCTTTTATTTATCTCTCTCTTTCCTGTTTTGTTTCCCTTCCTTCTGCAGTAGTAACATGCATTTCATTACAGCTTCAGAAGTAAGACGCCCTTCACAGGACTTAACTCACTCGTTTTCCTACTGATAAATAACTAATGATTCCCAAATTAGCTTTCAGTAGCATCGCGCCCTTTGAGAAAGTAAAACATTTAATATATTTAACATTGCCTTCAAGCCTTCTGCAGTAGAGACGCGTAGGTGTGATAATGCACACACGTACCACCTCCCTTTGTGCTCCTTTCTTTTTCCTACCACAGAGGCGCCCTTACGATAAAACACATATACAAGTCACCTTCGTCTTCCCTTCTATTGTAGCAACATACCCAAGGAACAACAACAACAAAAAATAGTCCTACATAGATAAATATTTCACTTTGAGGATGAAAAAATAAGAGAAAAAAAAGAGCATTTAATATTACTTCACCGCCTCTTCCTTCTTCCCTCCTACAGCAGTGGCGCGGCCTTTTCGTGTTGGTGGTGGTGGTGATGCTGGCAGCCTATGCTAACGCCAAGGCATGCTGCGGCAACCAGGGAGGAGGACATCACCCAGGGGACGGACATAACCACGGGGGAGGAGGACTAGGATTCGGGGGAGGCATCGGCGGAGGTGGTGGAGGTAAGGGAAGCTGCTGAGTGGAAGTGTGTGTGTGTGTGTGTGGGTGTGGGTGTGGGTGTGTGTGTGTGTGTGGGTGTGTGTGTGTGTGTGTGTGTGTGTGTGTGTGTGTGTGTGTGTGTGTGTGTGTGTGTGTGTGTGTGTGTGTATAAGGAATAATTATATTAATTCACCAGCAAACACACATTAACCACTTCACACACAAAAAAAAATTATACTTATATAAAAAACAAACAAAGAAAACCAACCAACATACATACCATTCAACTTTTTCAATCAAATAAAAAAATAAACACATAAAACGTCATCATATATATAAGAAGAAAAATAATAACCGTTCCATTTATAACTTCAAAGTTTCCAGCATGAGAACGTTTACACATGTTCCGTTTTCTTTCCGTTCCAGGCGGATTCGGTGGCGAACTGGGTGGAGGTAAGGATTGTGTGTTTCTCTTGTCGGGGGAGGGAGGTGATGAGAGGGTGAGAGGGAGGTTGAGCAAAGTGTCAATATTGATTTAACTATTTAGGTATCAACTGTAGAAGTAGCAGTAAAAATAATAATCCTTTCCTTTCAGATTTTGGTAAATAGTGAAGCAGCTGACGACCTTATGGAAAACATCCTTTCGAAACACAATGCTCTCTCTGGGATCCTTATTCTATCCTTCCATCCTCCTCCTACTCTATCTTCTTCCTCTTCCTTCCTGTCCTTTATAACACTCATCCCAGAAGTGAGGATGCCAATACAATGTCCTGAAGTCCTACAAACACACAGTAGGATCCCACGGCCCCTCGCTGTAGGATAGCGGTGGGAGATCCTATTTGTGTCTGTCTGTCTATCTATCTGTTTGTCTATGTTTGTCTGATAAGTTATATTCTTTCTTATATGTCAAATATTGAAACTTTTGTATTTGTTTATTAATAAATCATTGGATTTGCTTTATTGAGTTGATTTCTCCTTACGATTCTTTTTTTTTTCTCTTTTTTTTTTGTCTTGGGAAGAAAGTAAATAAATAAACCAATTACTTGCATGAATAATTAAATAATTAATATAGATAAAAAAAATCACCACAGTAAGTGGATGAGGGGAAGGAGGGAGTGAAAGAGGGAGGAAGGAAGGGGAAGGAAGGGGAAGGGGAAAGTAGTGGGGTCAGTGTCTTCCATGAAGGAAAGAGAAGGGAAGGGAATGAATGAGAAGGGAAGGGGAAGGGAGGAAGAGCAGAGAAGAGAATAGAAGAGGAGAGTACAACGGAGAAGAGACAAGAAGAGAGGAGAAGTGAAGTGAAGGGAAAGAAGGAAGGGAGTCATGAATATTTATCAGGAGTGTCTTGTTGGCGCCTCGTCAGTAGAGCACCACACTGAGGAACACTGTTGTCACCACTAAAGTTAATAATTATAACGTTCATATTGCAATGTAATAAGAATGTTAGAATTATCAACTTTAGAGTGGAGGTAATCAATATAACGTGTTGTTGTCCAACTCCTCTCCTCTTCCTCTCCTTTCCTCTCCTCTCCTTTCCTCTCCTCTCCTCTCCTCTCCTCTCCTCTCCTCTCCTCTCCTCTCCTCTCCTCTCCTCTCCTCCTCCTCTCCTCTCGTCCTCCTCCTCCTCCTCGTCACTATATCAATACACAACCAATTCACGCAACACATACCCATAAACACAAACAATAATATACCTAATACTCCTAGTAGGAAGGTGAGCTACAGAGGGACATATACGAGGATGGGAGGAAGAAGCCAACACCAACACCAACACACACTAAGGCCTGGTCGGTGGGGAGGTGAGAGTAATGTCGCAACAACACCAATGCTTCATTACACACACACACACAGAAATGAGAGATCACACTGTCTCCAATAAACAATACCTCGAGTAAGACCAAAGTTAAAATTTATATATCGAAATAACATGCCTTATATGCAGGGTCAGTCCAAGCATCTATGGGACGAAAAACAGGATATGACTGGGTCCTCATGGGCTTGTGTGTCTCTCAGGAAACAATTAATAAGAAATATAATCACTTAACGTAAGACACCACAGCAGTTTACAGGAGAGAGAGAGAGAGAGAGAGAGAGAGAGAGAGAGAGAGAGAGAGGAGAGAGAGAGAGAGAGAGAGAGAGAGAGAGAGAGAGAGAGAGAGAGAGTGAGAGAGCACCACTGGCGCCACAGGACGAGATGGAGGTGTTGGAGGTCACCTATGATCGTGGGTTGACCTTTAAAACCCACATCGAACGTCTCGCCAGGGAGGCATCCGGAAAGCTGGCTTCTCTAATGAGAATGTCATGGTTCCTGGATGCAAAAGGGCTGGAGACACTCTACAAAGCACAGGTACGCTCATCCCTTGAGTTCTCGTGCCTTGCATGGGGTGGAGCGGCCAAAAAACACCTATCCCTCCTAGACAGAGTGCAGGATCGTGCAGCGAGGCTCATCAGGGACCGTGGCACCGATCAAGAGCCACACCTGCACACCCTCCAACACCGCCGTGACGTGGCAGGACTCACAGTGGTGTTTAAGGTGCAGGTAGTAAGTGTGAGTCACTTACTGGACCTGAAGCAGCCTCAACGCCTGAGTCACGTCGCCACACGAGCTTTCGTACAGACTCCTGGTGTGCTGCTGATGCCACGTTGTAGGACGTGGCATCAGCAGCGACAATTCACAAATAGATACGTGAAACTGTGGAAATCCCTGAATGCCTCAGGAGTGATACTTAAAAACACAAATGTGCAGTGCTTTAAGAAGACTGTAAATGATTGGTTAATGAGGCAGGGGTAATTAATTATTATTTATACACGTATATTTTATGCTAATGACAGAATGAGGCTTTTAGAGAGAAAAGCAATAGGATTGCTTTCTTTAGCCTGTAAGTTTGTAACTATCTATGTAATGTATATGCTAACTGTTCTGTATGTGCTACTTTGTTTAAATAAAAAAAAATAAAAGAGAGAGAGAGAGAGAGAGAGAGAGAGAGAGAGAGAGAGAGAGAGAGAGAGAGAGAGAGAGAGAGAGAGAGAGAGAGAGAGAGAGAGAGAGAGAGAGAGAGAGAGAGAGAATGTGTGTGGTGCCGCAGGATTCAAAGATGAAAGTCATGACAATCTTGGTTGTACCGCACGTCTTATAACACACAGACGATTATTACTTTCAAGCATCGGTGGTTCAGTGGTAGAATTCTCGCCTGCCACGCGGGAGGCCCGGGTTCGATTCCCGGCCGATGCATCTTTTAATAGGAGAGAGAGAGAGAGAGAGAGAGAGAGAGAGAGAGAGAGAGAGAGAGAGAGAGGAGAGAGAGAGAGAGAGAGAGAGAGAGAGAGATGATTAAGTCCACCCTATGAAACTTCAATTAACTGAACGCACTATTGTTGTGACGTATTACCACAACCAAGCAAGCCTTCTCTTTACTGTGTCATGACTCTCCCTCTTCACCTTGTCCAGTATACCCAGTAACACTATCAATTAATACCTTTTTACTTGTCCCTCGAGTTGACTTACAGCTATTTCCTCACCCCTTTCACCCTAACCCCCCTCCTTCACCCCTTATCCCCTCCCTTATCTTCTATCCCTCTCACCCTCACACCCCACCCTTTGTCCTTCCTGCATTCTCTCACTCATTACTCCTCCCCACCTCACCCCCCTTCAAGCAGGCAGGTGAGGGGGCGGGGGTCAAGTGGTATATATATGACTGCTGGACAGGTAAGGGATAGATTCAGGTGTTCTTACAAGCTACTGAAGAAGAAGACATGGTAAGTGTGAGGAGTGGAGTAGTAGTATTTTTGTCTCATATTTTCTTTCCCTTCCTTCTGCAGTAGTAACATGCATTTCATTACAGCTTCAGAAGTAACACGCCCTTCACAAGACTTAACTCCCTCCTGATCCTGTTGACAAATAACAATTGATTGTCCAAATGCCCCCAGTAGCAACGCGCCCACCGAGAAACTTAAAACATCCAACATTGCCTTCGCTGCACCACAGACCCACCCAGCCTAAAATTATCCCACCACAGAGCCGCCCTTATGATAAACACATATAAAAGTCACCTTCGTATTCCCTCCTACTGTACCGACGCGCCCACAGAATAAAAAAAAGAATAGTACATAGATAAATATTTCCTTTTACGGATGTAAAAAAATAAATAAATAAAAGATAAAAATTTTTATTAAATTAAAAAAAAAACAATAATATTAAACATAACTTCAACGCTTCCTTCTTCCCTCCTTTATATAGCAGTAGCGCAGCCTTTCCGTGTTTGTGGTGGTGGTGATGCTGGCAGCCTATGCTACCACCAGTGTCCCCGGCGAAGCAAGCCGACGACGAGTATTTAGTTACTTCCGCTTCAAAGGATGAGAAGAAGAAAAATCCTCGTACAGCTTTGCTGGAGGTAACAAAGGTAAGGGGATGTACATGTGAGTACAAATGGTGTGTGTGTGTGTGTGTGTGTGTGTGTGTGTGTGTGTGTGTGTGTGTGTGTGTGTGTGTGTGTGTGTGTGTGTGTGTGTGTGTGTGTGTGTACAATGCAATAAGAATGTTTTATTAGTTGTATAGTGAAGGTAATCAAATATTGTAGCCTCCTCCTCCTCCTCCTCCTCCTCCTCCTCCTCCTCCTCCTCCTCCTCCTCCTCCTCCTCCTCCTCCTCCTCCTCCTCCTCATCATCATCATCATCATCATCATCATCACTACTACCACCCATTCACGCAACACAAACTCACATTCACAACAAACACTACCATACATAATACTCTTACTAGGAAGGGGAGAGAACAGAAGGACAGAGAGAGGGGTGAGAGGGGAGGGAGGAAGGGAACACCACACCCTACCACCCTCACCCTGCCAAGTATTCCCAGTAAAGCACTATTGACTCGTCCCTTTGTCCTTGCTCATGAAGTTGATTTACGTGACTTGAAGATAGCTACTCCCTCACTCCCTCACCCCCTTCACCCCTTATACCTTCCCTCACCCCTCATCCCCTCCCTTATCCTATGTCCCTTCCTACCTAGCAACCCACCTTTTGTCCTTCCTCCCCACCTCACCCCCTTTCAAGCAGGTGAGAGGGGTAGGGTACAGGTGGTATATATATGACTGCAGGACAGGTAAGGGATATATTCAGGTGTTCTTGCAAGCTACTGAAGAAGAAGACATGGTAAGTGTGGAAGAGAGTGAGGTAGTCGCTCCCTCTCTCTCTCTTTTATTTATCTCTCTCTTTCCTGTTTTGTTTCCCTTCCTTCTGCAGTAGTAACATGCATTTCATTACAGCTTCAGAAGTAAGACGCCCTTCACAGGACTTAACTCACTCGTTTTCCTACTGATAAATAACTAATGATTCCCAAATTAGCTTTCAATAGCATCGCGCCCTTTGAGAAAGTAAAACATTTAATATATTTAACATTGCCTTCAAGCCTTCTGCAGTAGAGACGCGTAGGTGTGATAATGCACACACGTACCACCTCCCTTTGTGTTCCCTTGTTTTTCCTACCACAGAGGCGCCCTTACGATAAAACACATATACAAGTCACCTTCGTCTTCCCTTCTACTGTAGCAACACACCCAAGGAACAACAACAAAAAAAAATAGTCCTACATAGATAAATATTTCACTTTGAGGATGAAAAAAAAAGAGAAAAAAAAGAGCATTTAGTATTACTTCACCGCCTCTTCCTTCTTCCCTCCTACAGCAGTGGCGCGGCCTTTTCGTGTTGGTGGTGGTGGTGATGCTGGCAGCCTATGCTAACGCCAAGGCATGCTGCGGCAACCATGGGGGAGGAGGACATCACCCCGGGGGCGGACATAACAACGGGGGAGGAGGAGGAGGATTCGGGGGAGGCTTCGGCGGAGGTGCTGGAGGTGGAGGTAAGGGAAGCTGCTGAGTGGAAGTGTGTGTGTGTGTGTGTGTGTGTGTGTGTGTGTGTGTGTGTGTGTGTGTGTGTGTGTGTGTGTGTGTGTGTGTATAAGGAATAATTATATTAAATCACCAGCAAACACACATTAACCACTTCACACACAAAAAAAAATTATACTTATATAAAAAACAAACAAAGAAAACCAACCAACATACATACCATTCAACTTTTTCAATCAAATAAACAAATAAACACATGAAACGTCATCATATATATAAGAAGAAAAAAAATAACCATTCCATTTATAACTTCAACGTTTCCAGCATGAGAACGTTTACATATGTTCCGTTTTCTTTCCGTTCCAGGCGGATTCGGTGGCGGCCTGGGTGGAGGTAAGGATTGTGTGTTTCTCTTGTCGGGGGAGGGGGGTGATGAGAGGGTGAGAGGGAGGTTGAGCAAAGTGTCAATATTGATTTAACTATTTAGGTATCAACTGTAGAAGTAGCAGTAAAAATAATAATCCTTTCCTTTCAGGTTTTGGTAAATAGTGAAGCAGCTGACGACCTTATGGAAAACATCCTTTCGAAACACAATGCTCTCTCTGGGATCCTTATTCTATCCTTCCATCCTCCTCCTACTCTATCTTCTTCCTCTTCCTTCCTGTCCTTTATAACACTCATCCCAGAGGTGAGGATGCCAATACAATGTCCTGAAGTCCTACAAACACACAGTAGGATCCCACGGCCCCTCGCTGTAGGATAGCGGTGGGAGATCCTATTTGTGTCTGTCTGTCTATCTATCTATCTGTTTGTCTATGTTTGTCTGATTAAAGTTATATTCTTTCTTAAATGTCAAATATTGAAACTTTTGTATTTGTTTATTAATAAATCATTGGATTTGCTTTATTGAGTTGATTTCTCCTTACGATTCTTTTTTTTTCCTCTTTTTTTTTGTCTTGGGAAGAAAGTAAATAGATAAACCAATTACTTGATGATGGTGATGATGATGGTGATGACGGTAGCAATAGTGAACGCTCAAATAGTACACACGCGGGAAGCAGTAATCGGAGGCGGCTTCAGCGACGGTATTAGTGGCAGTAATGAAGGTGAGGAAGGGAGGTTCTCGTAGTTAAGGAGAGAGTAAAAACACGAATAAATGGTTTCAAGCTAGATAAGTAGATGAGAGAGAGAGAGAGAGAGAGAGAGAGAGAGAGAGAGAGAGAGAGAGAGAGAGAGAGAGAGAGAGAGAGAGAGAGAGAGAGAGAGAGAAATAATGATTGCTTCACTAAATCCTTTTATTTTCATTATTCAGATGGTGTTGCTACCAGAGTTGCATGAGGTAAGTTTGTTTTTTTCTATTCTTTCCCCTCTCTCTCTCTCTCTCTCTCTCTCTCTCTCTCTCTCTCTCTCTCTCTCTCTCTCTCTCTCTCTCTCTCTCTCTCTCTCTCTATCTATCTATCTACCTATCTACCTATATATCATGTATGTCTTCTTGGAATTAAATTGGCAAAAGTATATTTGTTTTATTTTCTCTCCCAAAGAGAGGAGGAGGTGGAGGTGGAGAAGGAGGAGGTGTAGGAGGAAGAGGAGAAGGAGGAGGAGAAGGAGGAGGAGGAGGAGGAGGAGGAGGAGGAGGAGGAGGAGGAGGAGGAGGAGGAGGAGGAGAAAACGAGGAGGAAGAGGAAGAGGAGGAAGGTGGTGATGATGATGATGATGATGATGATGATGATGATGATGATATAGAATTGATGATGATGTTTACAAATGACAGATAAATATATTGTATAATTACCATTATTGTTATTATTATCATTATCATTATTATCATTACTATTAGTAGTATTACTTTTATTACTAATACTATTGCTTTACATATCAATACTATTACCATTTCTATCAGTATTCTTATCAATATCATTATTATCATTACTACCACAACTATCATCATTGACTTTGGTATTGTTAGGTGTTGTTATTATTGTTGTTGTTGTTGTTGTTGTTGTTGTTGTTGTTGTTGTTGTTGTTGTTGTTCATCATTATCTAACAATTAATAAAGATCTTGAATTCATACATAGTTTGTCTTTTCTTCAATACGTGTTCCACAAATCATAACAAAAAAAAAAAATTAAGGATTATAGTTCATTTAGTTTTTTTTTTAGAATATTAAGTAAAAACACAAAAGATTATTAAAAAGTTTCATTACATCTCTTATCGCTTCGTGTACCTCTTATTATCTTTATCTTGTCTTCTCCTTCATTCTCCTTCTTTTTTTTCGTCTTATTTATCTTAACATTTTAACATTCCACACTATTCTTCGTCGTCACCTCCTCCTCCTCCTCCTCCTCCTCCTCTATTTTCTTTATCTCTCGTTTATTTTATATTCTCTTATTTTACTTCTTCACCTTCTCCACCCACTCCCTTCCACTGGGTGTTCAAGTGTCAAGAGGCTAGACAGGTGGAGGAAGAGGAGGGAAAGGGGAGGAAGAGGGGGGAGGGGAAAGGAAGGGGAAGATCGGGCCCATGGAGACGATGTTGCTGACTGCGTAGAAAGAGGGGATGGGGGAGGAAGGGAAGGGAGGGGAGAGGGTGGAGAGAGGAGGAAGGGGAGAAAGGAGAGGGTGGAGGAGGCGAAGGAGGTAAAGGATAGTAAAGTGGAAGGCTCCTCCCCACCCACCTCTCCCTCCGGCAAACGCCGGCAGGAAAAAAAAGTGGTTAAAGAAACACCTGCGCAGTAGTAGTAATAAAAACTGCGCAGGAAATTTGAGGGAAGGGAAGGGAAGGGAAGGGAAGGGAAGGGAAGGGAAGGGAAGGGAAGGGAAGGGAAGGGAAGGGATGGGATGGGATGGGATGGGATGGGAAGGGAAGGGAAGGGAAGGGAAGGGAAGGGAAGGGAAGAGAAGGGAAGGGAAGGGAAGGGAAGGGAAGGGGACGAAATGGATGACAAAGTTTAGACGAAAGGAAAAAAAAAATAAGAAAAAGTTACCTAAAAATAAAATACCCCCCAAAAAATACGTGTTTTCTATATTTCTTGAACACAAATAATGACATAAAAGTTCAAAGAAATAAAAAATACGGGAATTATTTAATGAATATCTTCCAGGGAGAGGAAGGACGAAAGGAAGGACTACAAAGGAGAAGTTTAGAAGCGAAGGAAAGAAGGAAGGAAGGAAGGAAGGAAGGAAGAGACAAGGAGAGAAGGAGGAAGGGAAAGAGAAGAAGAGGCAAGGACAGGAGAAAAGAAAGGGCGATAAAGGGGAAGTCTAGGAGGTAGGGAAAGAAGGAAGGAAGGGAAGGAAGAGACAGGGAGATAGGAAGGAAGGGAGGGAGGATTACATGAAAGAAGTGCAGAGGAAGGGGATGAGGAAGGAGGGAGGGAAGAAGGGAGGGAAGGAAGGAGGGAGAGAGAGAGGGAGGAAGGGAGGAAGAAAGGCAGGTAGCAACATACTTGACAAACGCACACATTGAGAATCACCCTTACGCCTCCCTTCCCCCCCCCCTCCCCCTTTCTTTCCCAGAAGCCGAGGACTGCCAACTTGAACACAGGGGGGAAAAAAGGGGGGATGAGAAGGGGGGAATAAAAAAAGATACAAGTAAATTGACGTCACTGAGCTACTGTTTGTGTTTGTATGTGTGTGTGTGTGTGTGTGTGTGTGTGTGTGTGTGTGTGTGTGTGTGTGTGTGTGTGTGTGTGTGTGTGTGTGTGTGTGTGTGTACAATGCAATATGAATGTTTTATTAGCTGTATAGTGAAGGAAATCAAATATTGTATCCTCCTTCTCCTCCTCCTCCTCCTCCTTATCTTCTATCCCTCTCACCCTCACACCCCACCCTTTGTCCTCCCTGCATTCTCTCACTCATTACTCCTCCCCACCTCACCCCCCTTCAAGCAGGCAGGTGAGGGGGCGGGGGTCAAGTGGTATATATATGACTGCAGGACAGGTAAGGGATAGATTCAGGTGTTCTTACAAGCTACTGAAGAAGAAGACATGGTAAGTGTGGAAGAGAGTGAGGTAGTCGCTCCCTCTCTCTCTCTCTTTTATTTATCTCTCTCTTTCCTGTTTTGTTTCCCTTCCTTCTGCAGTAGTAACATGCATTTCATTACAGCTTCAGAAGTAAGACGCCCTTCACAGGACTTAACTCACTCGTTTTCCTACTGATAAATAACTAATGATTCCCAAATTAGCTTTCAGTAGCATCGCGCCCTTTGAGAAAGTAAAACATTTAATATATTTAACATTGCCTTCAAGCCTTCTGCAGTAGAGACGCGTAGGTGTGATAATGCACACACGTACCACCTCCCTTTGTGTTCCCTTGTTTTTCCTACCACAGAGGCGCCCTTACGATAAAACACATATACAAGTCACCTTCGTCTTCCCTTCTATTGTAGCAACATACCCAAGGAACAACAACAACAAAAAATAGTCCTACATAGATAAATATTTCACTTTGAGGATGAAAAAATAAGAGAAAAAAAAGAGCATTTAATATTACTTCACCGCCTCTTCCTTCTTCCCTCCTACAGCAGTGGCGCGGCCTTTTCGTGTTGGTGGTGGTGGTGATGCTGGCAGCCTATGCTAACGCCAAGGCATGCTGCGGCAACCAGGGAGGAGGACATCACCCAGGGGACGGACATAACCACGGGGGAGGAGGAGTAGGATTCGGGGGAGGCATCGGCGGAGCTGCTGGAGGTAAGGGAAGCTGCTGAGTGGAAGTGTGTGTGTGTGTGTGTGGGTGTGGGTGTGGGTGTGTGTGTGTGTGTGGGTGTGGGTGTGTGTGTGTGTGTGTGTGTGTGTGTGTGTGTGTGTGTGTGTGTGTGTGTGTGTGTGTATAAGGAATAATTATATTAAATCACCAGCAAACACACATTAACCACTTCACACACAAAAAAAAATTATACTTATATAAAAAACAAACAAAGAAAACCAACCAACATACATACCATTCAACTTTTTCAATCAAATAAACAAATAAACACATAAAACGTCATCATATATATAAGAAGAAAAATAATAACCGTTCCATTTATAACTTCAAAGTTTCCAGCATGAGAACGTTTACACATGTTCCGTTTTCTTTCCGTTCCAGGCGGATTCGGTGGCGGCCTGGGTGGAGGTAAGGATTGTGTGTTTCTCTTGTCGGGGGAGGGGGGTGATGAGAGGGTGAGAGGGAGGTTGAGCAAAGTGTCAATATTGATTTAACTATTTAGGTATCAACTGTAGAAGTAGCAGTAAAAATAATAATCCTTTCCTTTCAGATTTTGGTAAATAGTGAAGCAGCTGACGACCTTATGGAAAACATCCTTTCGAAACACAATGCTCTCTCTGGGATCCTTATTCTATCCTTCCATCCTCCTCCTACTCTATCTTCTTCCTCTTCCTTCCTGTCCTTTATAACACTCATCCCAGAAGTGAGGATGCCAATACAATGTCCTGAAGTCCTACAAACACACAGTAGGATCCCACGGCCCCTCGCTGTAGGATAGCGGTGGGAGATCCTATTTGTGTCTGTCTGTCTATCTATCTGTTTGTCTATGCTTGTCTGATAAGTTATATTCTTTCTTATATGTCAAATATTGAAACTTTTGTATTTGTTTATTAATAAATCATTGGATTTGCTTTATTGAGTTGATTTCTCCTTACGATTCTTTTTTTTTTCTCTTTTTTTTTTGTCTTGGGAAGAAAGTAAATAAATAAACCAATTACTTGCATGAATAATTAAATAATTAATATAGATAAAAAAAATCACCACAGTAAGTGGATGAGGGGAAGGAGGGAGTGAAAGAGGGAGGAAGGAAGGGGAAGGAAGGGGAAGGGGAAAGAGGTGGGGTCAGTGTCTTCCATGAAGGAAAGAGAAGGGAAGGGAATGAATGAGAAGGGAAGGGGAAGGGAGGAAGAGCAGAGAAGAGAATAGAAGAGGAGAGTACAACGGAGAAGAGACAAGAAGAGAGGAGAAGTGAAGTGAAGGGAAAGAAGGAAGGGAGTCATGAATATTTATCAGGAGTGTCTTGTTGGCGCCTCGTCAGTAGAGCACCACACTGAGGGACACTGTTGTCACCACTAAAGTTAATAATTATAACGTTCATATTGCAATGTAATAAGAATGTTAGAATTATCAACTTTAGAGTGGAGGTAATCAATATAACATGTTGTTCAACTCCTCCTTCTTCTCCTTCTTCTTCTTCTTCTTCTTCTTCTTCTTCTTCTTCTTCTTCTTCTTCTTCTTCTTCTTCTTCTTCTTCTCTTCTTCTTCTCTCCTCCTCCTCCTCCTCCTCCTCCTCCTCCTCCTCCTCCTCCTCCTCCTCCTCCTCCTCCTCCTCCTCCTCCTCCTCCTCCTCCTCGTCACTATATCATTACACAACCAATTCACGCAACACATACCCACAAACACAAACAATAATATACCTAATACTCCTAGTGGGAAGGTGAGCTACAGAGGGACATAGACGAGGATGGGAGAAAGAAGCCAACACCAACACACACTAAACAGAAGGCCTGGTCGGTGGGGAGGTGAGAGTAATGTCGCAACAACACCAATGCTTCATTACACACACACACACAGAAATGAAAGATCACACTGTCTCCAATAAACAATACCTCGTGTAAGACCAAAGTTAAAATTTATATATCGATATAACATGCCTTATATGCAGGGTCAGTCCAAGCATCTATGGGACGAAAAACAGGATATGACTGGGTCCTCATGGGCTTGTGTGTCTCTCAGGAAACAATTAATAAGAAATATAATCACTTAACGTAAGACACCACAGCAGTTTACAGGAGAGAGAGAGAGAGAGAGAGAGAGAGAGAGAGAGAGAGAGAGAGAGAGAGAGAGAGAGAGAGAGAGAGAGAGAGAGAGAGAGAGAGAGAGACAGAGAGAGAGAGAGAGAGTGAGAGAGCACCACTGGCGTCACAGGACGAGATGGAGGTGTTGGAGGTCACCTATGATCGTGGGTTGACCTTTAAAACCCACATCGAACGTCTCGCCAGGGAGGCATCCGGAAAGCTGGCTTCTCTAATGAGAATGTCATGGTTCCTGGATGCAAAAGGGCTGGAGACACTCTACAAAGCACAGGTACGCTCATCCCTTGAGTTCTCGTGCCTTGCATGGGGTGGAGCGGCCAAAAAACACCTATCCCTCCTAGACAGAGTGCAGGATCGTGAAGCGAGGCTCATCAGGGACCGTGGCACCGATCAAGAGCCACACCTGCACACCCTCCAACACCGCCGTGACGTGGCAGGACTCACAGTGGTGTTTAAGGTGCAGGTAGTAAGTGTGAGTCACTTACTGGACCTGAAGCAGCCTCAACGCCTGAGTCACGTCGCCACACGAGCTTTCGTACAGACTCCTGGTGTGCTGCTGATGCCACGTTGTAGGACGTGGCATCAGCAGCGACAATTCACAAATAGATACGTGAAACTGTGGAAATCCCTGAATGCCTCAGGAGTGATACTTAAAGACACAAATGTGCAGTGCTTTAAGAAGACTGTAAATGATTGGTTAATGAGGCAGGGGTAATTAATTATTACTTTATACACGTATATTTTATGCTAATGACAGAATGAGGCTTTTAGATAGAAAAGCAATAGGATTGCTTTCTTTAGCCTGTAAGTTTGTAACTATCTATGTAATGTATATGCTAACTGTTCTGTATGTGCTACTTTGTTTAAATAAAAAAAAATAAAGAGAGAGAGATAGAGAGAGAGAGAGAGAGAGAGAGAGAGAGAGAGAGAGAGAGAGAGAGAGAGAGAGAGAGAGAGAGAGAGAGAGAGAGAGAGAGAGAGAGAGGGAGAGAGAGAGAGAGAGAGAGAGAGAGGAGAGAGAGAGAGAGAGAGAGAGAGAGAGAGAGAGAGAGAGAGAGAGAGAGAGAGAGAGAGAATGTGTGTGGTGCCGCAGGATTCAAAGATGAAAGTCATGACAATCTTGGTTGTACCGCACGTCTTATAACACACAGACGATTATTACTTTCAAGCATCGGTGGTTCAGTGGTAGAATTCTCGCCTGCCACGCGGGAGGCCCGGGTTCGATTCCCGGCCGATGCATCTTTTAATAGGAGAGAGAGAGAGAGAGAGAGAGAGAGAGAGAGAGAGAGAGAGAGAGAGAGAGAGAGAGAGAGAGAGAGAGAGAGAGATGATTAAGTCCACCCTATGAAACTTTAATTAACTGAACGCACTATTGTTGTGACGTATTACCACAACCAAGCAAGCCTTCTCTTTACTGTGTCATGACTCTCCCTCTTCACCTTGTCCAGTATACCCAGTAACACTATCAATTAATACCTTTTTACTTGTCCCTCGAGTTGACTTACAGCTATTTCCTCACCCCTTTCACCCTAACCCCCCTCCTTCACCCCTTATCCCCTCCCTTATCTTCTATCCCTCTCACCCTCACACCCCACCCTTTGTCCTTCCTGCATTCTCTCACTCATTACTCCTCCCCACCTCACCCCCCTTCAAGCAGGCAGGTGAGGGGGCGGGGGTCAAGTGGTATATATATGACTGCTGGACAGGTAAGGGATAGATTCAGGTGTTCTTACAAGCTACTGAAGAAGAAGACATGGTAAGTGTGAGGAGTGGAGTAGTAGTATTTTTGTCTCATATTTTCTTTCCCTTCCTTCTGCAGTAGTAACATGCATTTCATTACAGCTTCAGAAGTAACACGCCCTTCACAAGACTTAACTCCCTCCTGATTCTGTTGACAAATAACAATTGATTGTCCAAATGCCCCCAGTAGCAACGCGCCCACCGAGAAACTTAAAACATCCAACATTGCCTTCGCTGCACCACAGACCCACCCAGCCTAAAATTATCCCACCACAGAGCCGCCCTTATGATAAACACATATAAAAGTCACCTTCGTATTCCCTCCTACTGTACCGACGCGCCCACAGAATAAAAAAAAGAATAGTACATAGATAAATATTTCCTTTTACGGATGTAAAAAAATAAATAAATAAAAAAATAAATAAATAAAAGATAAAAAATTCTATTAAATTAAAAAAAAACAATAATATTAAACATAACTTCACCGCTTCCTTCTTCCCTCCTTTATATAGCAGTGGCGCAGCCTTTTCGTGTTTGTGGTGGTGGTGATGCTGGCAGCCTATGCTACCACCAGTGTCCCCGGCGAAGCAAGCCGACGACGAGTATTTAGTTACTTCCGCTTCAAAGGATGAGAAGAAGAAAAATCCTCGTACAGCTTTGCTGGAGGTAACAAAGGTAAGGGGATGTACATGTGAGTACAAATGGTGTGTGTGTGTGTGTGTGTGTGTGTGTGTGTGTGTGTGTGTGTGTGTGTGTGTGTGTGTGTGTGTGTGTGTGTGTGTGTGTGTGTGTGTGTGTACAATGCAATAAGAATGTTTTATTAGCTGTATAGTGAAGGTAATCAAATAATGTATCCTCCTCCTCCTCCTCCTCATCATCATCATTATCATCATCATCACTACTACCACCCATTCACGCAACACAAACTCACATTCACAACAAACACTACCATACATAATACTCTTACTAGGAAGGGGAGAGAACAGAAGGACAGAGAGAGGGGTGAGAGGGGAGGGAGGAAGGGAACACCACACCCTACCACCCTCACCCTGCCAAGTATTCCCAGTAACACACTATTGACTCATCCCTTTGTCCTTGCTCATGAAGTTGATTTACGTGACTTGAAGATAGCTACTCCCTCACCCCCTCACCCCCTTCACCCCTTATACCTTCCCTCACCCCTCATCCCCTCCCTTATCCTCTGTCCCTTCCTACCTAGCACCCCACCTTTTGTCCTTCCTCCCCACCTCACCCCCTTTCAAGCAGGTGAGAGGGGTAGGGTACAGGTGGTATATATATGACTGCAGGACAGGTAAGGGATATATTCAGGTGTTCTTGCAAGCTACTGAAGAAGAAGACATGGTAAGTGTGGAAGAGAGTGAGGTAGTCGCTCCCTCTCTCTCTCTTTTATTTATCTCTCTCTTTCCTGTTTTGTTTCCCTTCCTTCTGCAGTAGTAACATGCATTTCATTACAGCTTCAGAAGTAAGACGCCCTTCACAGGACTTAACTCACTCGTTTTCCTACTGATAAATAACTAATGATTCCCAAATTAGCTTTCAGTAGCATCGCGCCCTTTGAGAAAGTAAAACATTTAATATATTTAACATTGCCTTCAAGCCTTCTGCAGTAGAGACGCGTAGGTGTGATAATGCACACACGTACCACCTCCCTTTGTGTTCCCTTGTTTTTCCTACCACAGAGGCGCCCTTACGATAAAACACATATACAAGTCACCTTCGTCTTCCCTTCTACTGTAGGAACACACCCAAGGAACAACAACAACAAAAAATAGTCCTACATAGATAAATATTTCACTTTGAGGATGAAAAAATAAGAGAAAAAAAAGAGCATTTAGTATTACTTCACCGCCTCTTCCTTCTTCCCTCCTACAGCAGTGGCGCGGCCTTTTCGTGTTGGTGGTGGTGGTGATGCTGGCAGCCTATGCTAACGCCAAGGCATGCTGCGGCAACCAGGGAGGAGGACATCACCCCGGTGGCGGACATAACCACGGGGGAGGAGGAGGAGGGTTCGGGGGAGGCTTCGGCGGAGGTGGTGGAGGTGGAGGTAAGGGAAGCTGCTGAGTGGAAGTGTGTGTGTGTGGGTGTGTGGGTGTGTGTGTGTGTGTGTGTGTGTGTGTGTGTGTGTGTGTGTGTGTGTGTGTGTGTGTGTGTGTATAAGGAATAAATATATTAAATCACCAGCAAACACACATTAACCACTTCACACACAAAAAAAAATTATACTTATATAAAAAACAAACAAAGAAAACCAACCAACATACATACCATTCAACTTTTTCAATCAAATAAACAAATAAACACATAAAACGTCATCATATATATAAGAAGAAAAATAATAACCGTTCCATTTATAACTTCAAAGTTTCCAGCATGAGAACGTTTACACATATTCCGTTTTCTTTCCGTTCCAGGCGGATTCGGTGGCGGCCTGGGTGGAGGTAAGGATTGTGTGTTTCTCTTGTCGGGGGAGGGGGGTGATGAGAGGGTGAGAGGGAGGTTGAGCAATGTGTCAATATTGATTTAACTATTTAGGTATCAACTGTAGAAGTAGCAGTAAAAATAATAATCCTTTCCTTTCAGGTTTTGGTAAATAGTGAAGCAGCTGACGACCTTATGGAAAACATCCTTTCGAAACACAATGCTCTCTCTGGGATCCTTATTCTATCCTTCCATCCTCCTCCTACTCTATCTTCTTCCTCTTCCTTCCTGTCCTTTATAACACTCATCCCAGAAGTGAGGATGCCAATACAATGTCCTGAAGTCCTACAAACACACAGTAGGATCCCACGGCCCCTCGCTGTAGGATAGCGGTGGGAGATCCTATTTGTGTCTGTCTGTCTATCTATCTGTTTGTCTATGTTTGTCTGATAAGTTATATTCTTTCTTATATGTCAAATATTGAAACTTTGTATTTGTTTATTAATAAATCATTGGATTTGCTTTATTGAGTTGATTTCTCCTTACGATTCTTTTTTTTTTCTCTTTTTTTTTGTCTTGGAAAGAAAGTAAATAAATAAACCAATTACTTGCATGAATAATTAAATAATTAATATAGATAAAAAAAATCACCACAGTAAGTGGATGAGGGGAAGGAGGGAGTGAAAGAGGGAGGAAGGAAGGGGAAGGAAGGGGAAGGGGAAAGTAGTGGGGTCAGTGTCTTCCATGAAGGAAAGAGAAGGGAAGGGAATGAATGAGAAGGGAAGGGGAAGGGAGGAAGAGCAGAGAAGAGAATAGAAGAGGAGAGTACAACGGAGAAGAGACGAGAAGAGAGGAGAAGTGAAGTGAAGGGAAAGAAGGAAGGGAGTCATGAATATTTATCAGGAGTGTCTTGTTGGCGCCTCGTCAGTAGAGCACCACACTGAGGGACACTGTTGTCACCACTAAAGTTAATAATTATAACGTTCATATTGCAATGTAATAAGAATGTTAGAATTATCAACTTTAGAGTGGAGGTAATCAATATAACATGTTGTTCAACTCCTCCTTCTTCTCCTTCTTCTTCTTCTTCTTCTTCTTCTTCTTCTTCTTCTTCTTCTTCTTCTTCTTCTCCTCCTCCTCCTCCTCCTCCTCCTCCTCCTCCTCCTCCTCCTCCTCCTCCTCCTCCTCCTCCTCCTCCTCCTCCTCCTCCTCCTCCTCCTCCTCCTCGTCACTATATCATTACACAACCAATTCACGCAACACATACCCACAAACACAAACAATAATATACCTAATACTCCTAGTGGGAAGGTGAGCTACAGAGGGACATAGACGAGGATGGGAGAAAGAAGCCAACACCAACACACACTAAACAGAAGGCCTGGTCGGTGGGGAGGTGAGAGTAATGTCGCAACAACACCAATGCTTCATTACACACACACACACAGAAATGAAAGATCACACTGTCTCCAATAAACAATACCTCGTGTAAGACCAAAGTTAAAATTTATATATCGATATAACATGCCTTATATGCAGGGTCAGTCCAAGCATCTATGGGACGAAAAACAGGATATGACTGGGTCCTCATGGGCTTGTGTGTCTCTCAGGAAACAATTAATAAGAAATATAATCACTTAACGTAAGACACCACAGCAGTTTACAGGAGAGAGAGAGAGAGAGAGAGAGAGAGAGAGAGAGAGAGAGAGAGAGAGAGAGAGGAGAGAGAGAGAGAGAGAGAGAGAGAGAGAGAGAGAGAGAGAGAGTGAGAGAGCACCACTGGCGCCACAGGACGAGATGGAGGTGTTGGAGGTCACCTATGATCGTGGGTTGACCTTTAAAACCCACATCGAACGTCTCGCCAGGGAGGCATCCGGAAAGCTGGCTTCTCTAATGAGAATGTCATGGTTCCTGGATG
>JAPQNM010002744.1:157500-160000 GCA_029783475.1 Metacarcinus magister
ACACTACCATACATAATACTCTTACTAGGAAGGGGAGAGAACAGAAGGACAGAGAGAGGGGTGAGAGGGGAGGGAGGAAGGGAACACCACACCCTACCACCCTCACCCTGCCAAGTATTCCCAGTAACACACTATTGACTTATCCCTTTGTCCTTGCTCATGAAGTTGATTTACATGACTTGAAGATAGCTACTCCCTCACTCCCTCACCCCCTTCACCCCTTATACCTTCCCTCACCCCTCATCCCCTCCCTTATCCTATGTCCCTTCCTACCTAGCACCCCACCTTTTGTCCTTCCTCCCCACCTCACCCCCTTTCAAGCAGGTGAGAGGGGTAGGGTACAGGTGGTATATATATGACTGCAGGACAGGTAAGAGATATATTCAGGTGTTCTTGCAAGCTACTGAAGAAGAAGACATGGTAAGTGTGGAAGAGAGTGAGGTAGTCGCTCCCTCTCTCTCTCTCTTTTATTTATCTCTCTCTTTCCTGTTTTGTTTCCCTTCCTTCTGCAGTAGTAACATGCATTTCATTACAGCTTCAGAAGTAAGACGCCCTTCACAGGACTTAACTCACTCGTTTTCCTACTGATAAATAACTAATGATTCCCAAATTAGCTTTCAATAGCATCGCGCCCTTTGAGAAAGTAAAACATTTAATATATTTAACATTGCCTTCAAGCCTTCTGCAGTAGAGACGCGTAGGTGTGATAATGCACACACGTACCACCTCCCTTTGTGTTCCCTTGTTTTTCCTACCACAGAGGCGCCCTTACGATAAAACACATATACAAGTCACCTTCGTCTTCCCTTCTATTGTAGCAACATACCCAAGGAACAACAACAACAAAAAATAGTCCTACATAGATAAATATTTCACTTTGAGGATGAAAAAAAAAAAGAGGGAAAAAAAAGAGCATTTAGTATTACTTCACCGCCTCTTCCTTCTTCCCTCCTACAGCAGTGGCGCGGCCTTTTCGTGTTGGTGGTGGTGGTGATGCTGGCAGCCTATGCTAACGCCAAGGCATGCTGCGGCAACCATGGGGGAGGAGGACATCACCCAGG
This sequence comes from Metacarcinus magister, assembly GCA_029783475.1. Taxonomy (NCBI): domain Eukaryota; kingdom Metazoa; phylum Arthropoda; class Malacostraca; order Decapoda; family Cancridae; genus Metacarcinus; species Metacarcinus magister. Next base: position 158,562 of record JAPQNM010002744.1, read on the forward strand.
GGGCGGACATAACAACGGGGGAGGAGGAGGAGGATTCGGGGGAGGCTTCGGCGGAGGTGCTGGAGGTAAGGGAAGCTGCTGAGTGGAAGTGTGTGTGTGTGTGTGTGTGTGTGTGTGTGTGTGTGTGTGTGTGTGTGTGTGTGTGTGTGTGTGTGTGTGTGTGTGTGTGTGTGTGTGTGTGTGTGTGTGTGTATAAGGAATAATTATATTAATTCACCAGCAAACACACATTAACCACTTCACACACAAAAAAAAATTATACTTATATAAAAAACAAACAAAGAAAACCAACCAACATACATACCATTCAACTTTTTCAATCAAATAAACAAATAAACACATAAAACGTCATCATATATATAAGAAGAAAAAAAATAACCGTTCCATTTATAACTTCAAAGTTTCCAGCATGAGAACGTTTACACATGTTCCGTTTTCTTTCCGTTCCAGGCGGATTCGGTGGCGGCCTGGGTGGAGGTAAGGATTGTGTGTTTCTCTTGTCGGGGGAGGGGGGTGATGAGAGGGTGAGAGGGAGGTTGAGCAAAGTGTCAATATTGATTTAACTATTTAGGTATCAACTGTAGAAGTAGCAGTAAAAATAATAATCCTTTCCTTTCAGGTTTTGGTAAATAGTGAAGCAGCTGACGACCTTATGGAAAACATCCTTTCGAAACACAATGCTCTCTCTGGGATCCTTATTCTATTCTTCCATCCTCCTCCTACTCTATCTTCTTCCTCTTCCTTCCTGTCCTTTATAACACTCATCCCAGAGGTGAGGATGCCAATACAATGTCCTGAAGTCCTACAAACACACAGTAGGATCCCACGGCCCCTCGCTGTAGGATAGCGGTGGGAGATCCTATTTGTGTCTGTCTGTCTATCTATCTATCTGTTTGTCTATGTTTGTCTGATAAAAGTTATATTCTTTCTTAAATGTCAAATATTGAAACTTTTGTATTTGTTTATTAATAAATCATTGGATTTGCTTTATTGAGTTGATTTCTCCTTACGATTCTTTTTTTTCCCTCTTTTTTTTTTGTCTTGGGAAGAAAGTAAATAGATAAACCAATTACTTGCATGAATAATTAAATAATTAATCTAGAGAAACAAAATCACCACAGTAAGTGGATGAGGGGAAGGAGGGAGTGAAAGAGGGAGGAAGGAAGGGGAAGGAAGGGGAAGGGGAAAGTAGTGGGGTCAGTGTCTTCCATGAAGGAAAGAGAAGGGAAGGGAATGAATGAGAAGGGAAGGGGAAGGGAGGAAGAGCAGAGAAGAGAATAGAAGAGGAGATTACAACGGAGAAGAGACGAGAAGAGAGGAGAAGTGAAGTGAAGGGAAAGAAGGAAGGGAGTCATGAATATTTATCAGGAGTGTCTTGTTGGCGCCTCGTCAGTAGAGCACCACACTGAGGGACACTGTTGTCACCACTAAAGTTAATA
>JAPQNM010002744.1:162500-165000 GCA_029783475.1 Metacarcinus magister
TGTGTGTGTGTGTGTGTAAGAAAGAAAGAGTGTGTATATGAATAAATATATCAATCAACCAACAAAAACACATTATCCACTTCACACAAAAAAATATATATAATAAAAAAACAAACAAAGCAAACAAACCACTCATACACACATACCATTCACCTTTTTCAAACAAATAAACAAATATACAAATAAAACGACATTTTATATTTGAAAAAAGACGTTCCATTTATAACTTCAACGTTTCCAGCATGAGAAAGTTTACACATGTTCCGTTTTCTTTAAGTTTGAGGCGGATTTAGTACCGGCCTGGATGGAGGTAAGGATTGTGCCCCTCTTTTTTTTTGGGGGGGTGGGCGTGGGGAGGGGGAGGGGGTGAGGGGGATGAGGATGAGGATGTAGACGGAGGGAGGGAGGGAGGGACAGAAGGAAGAGGTAGGTTCAGCGAAGCATCAATGTTGACTTAACTGTTTGGGTGTTAACTGTGATAATAATAATAATAATAATAATAATAATAATAATAATAATAATAATAATAATAATAATAATAATAATAATAATAATCCTTCCCTTTCAGGATTTGGAAAATAATGTTGACAACATTGTGAAAAAGATCCTTCAAGACCCCAATGGTCTCTCTGGGATCCTTATTCTATCCTTCCTTCCTCCTCCTATTCCTTCCTCTACTCTATCTCTTCCTACTCCTTCCCATCCTTTATAACACTCATCCCAGAGGTGAGGATGCCGACACAATGTCCTGGAGTCCTACAAACACACATTAGGATCCCACGGCCCCTCGCTGTAGGATAGCGGTGGGAGATCCTATTGATGTCTGTTTGTGTTGCTCTGATAAAAGTTATATTTTTTCTTAAATATTAAATATTGTAACTTTTGTTTTCGTTTATCAATAAATCATTGGCTTTGCTTTTTTGTGTTGATTTTTCCTTACGGTTGTTGTTTGTTTTTGTCTTGAGTAGCAAGCAAATATATAAACATAATACTTGCATGAATAATTAAATAATTAATCTAGAGAAAAAATCACCACAGTAGGTAGAAGAGGGGAAGGAGGGAGTGAAAGAGGGAGGAAGGAAGGGGAAGGAAGGGGAAGGGAAAAGTAGTGGGGTCAGTGACTTCCATGGATGGAAGAGAAGGAAAAGGAATGGATAGGAAGGGAAGGGGAAGGGAGGAAGAGCAGAGAAGAGAAGAGAAGAGCAGAGTACAACGGAGAAGAGAAGAGAAGAGAGGAGAAGTGAAGTGAAGGGAAAGAAGGGAGGGAGTCATGAATATTTATCAGGAGTGTCTTGTTGGCGCCTCGTCAGTAGAGCACCACACTGAGGGACACTGTTGTCACCACTAAAGTTAATAATTATAACATTCATATTGCAATATAATAAGAATGTTAGAATTATCAACTTTAAAGGGAAGGTAATCAATATTGTGTATGCTCCTACTCCTCTTCCTTCTTCTTCTTCTTCTTCTTCTTCTTCTTCTTCTTCTTCTTCTTCTTCTCCTCCTCCTCCTCCTCCTCCTCCTCCTCCTCCTCCTCCTCCTCCTCTTCCTCTTCCTCTTCCTCTTCCTCCTCCTCCTCCTCCTCCTCCTCTTCCTCCTCCTCCTCCTCCTCCTCCTCCTCCTCCTCCTCCTCCTCCTCCTCCTCCTCTTCCTCACTATAGCACTATACCATCCGGTATCGAGTAGTTTCGCCCCGATTCCCGTTCGCACCGGGTCGTTTCGCTCAGAGTCGGTTCGCTGAATTAGGGAATTATATAATTAAGTCGTAATTGTTAGGTTAGGTTGGGTTAAGTTAGGTTAAGCTAGGTTAAATGACCAGGGGCGAAGGGGAATAGGAGCGAAACGACTCAGGTGCGAACGGGATTCGGGGCGAAACGACCCGGAACCATACCACCCATTCACGCAACACATACCACAAACACAAACAATAATATACCTAATACTCCTAGTGGGAAGGTGAGCTACAGAGGGACATAGACGAGGATGGGAGGAAGAAGCCAACACCAACACCAACACACACTAAACAGAAGGCCTGGTCGGTGGGGAGGTGAGAGTAATGTCGCGACAACAGCAATGCTTCATTAGTGCACATACACACACACACACACACACACACACACACACACACACACACACACACACACACACACACACACACACACACACACACATATGAGAGATCGCACTGTCCTCAATAAACAATACCTCGAGTAAGACCCAAGTTAAAATTTATATATTGAAATAACATGCCTTATATGCAGGGTCAGTCCAAGCATCTATGGGACGAAAAACAGGATATGACTGGGTCCTCATGGGCTTGTGTGTCTCTCAGGAAACAATTAATAAGATATATAATCACTTAACGTAAGACACCACAGCAGTTTACAGGAGAGAGAGAGAGAGAGAGAGAGAGAGAGAGAGAGAGAGAGAGAGAGAGAGAGAGAGAGAGAGAGAGAGAGAGAGAGAGAGAGAGAGAGAGAGAGAGAGAATGTGTGTGGCG
>JAPQNM010002744.1:189626-197126 GCA_029783475.1 Metacarcinus magister
CGAGACGTGGTGTTGGTTAATTACAATAAAACAGAGACTGGACAGAAGAGCGACGAATAGTACGACCTTCTCGTAGAGAAGATGGATGCCCACTGAGGCTGGCCGGTCAAGGCAGGTCGCCTGTGGGTCGCGTGGGGTCGGACGCGCTGTTGCCATTTGTTCGGGATGCCAAACACCACAATAAAATACATGGGCAACATATACATATACATGGTAACAATAATATAATGATATACATAAATACCTGAGCTCCCTACACTGTTCGGCCACCAACCAACGAAATATCCCCATTTCGAAAACACCGGGTGAAACGAGGACACCCTTGTGAGGTGACATTATTGTGTAGGAAACTGCGACATCAAAATTTAAATTAATACATGAAAATGGGTGGCACGAATAAAAAAAAAACATGGAAAAATGCAAAAAGAAAATGTGAAATAAGAAAATGTAAAATACACCAAAATTTTTCTACTTCCAAAGCAACTATAATAAAAATACTAAAAACAAATAGCAACACACAATAAACACACAATTGAAATTAAATATATGGCAAAAATATAGATATAAATATAAATGAACGGGCTTAACTGAGCCAAAAAGACAAAACAAAAATATATATATATGCATTAATATACCCTGAAGCAGCGAAAAAAATGATACAAGGTAACACACCATAACGGGAAGAAGAAAAAAAAACGAATGATATGAACTTTTACATATGTGCCAACGGTCCTCTTATACGATAGATAAAAAATGTATATATAAAAAAAACCAAACAATATAATACAAGGAAGTACAAATGCGGGTTGAAAATTAATAGATGAATGATAAATTTGTTTTTTTCGGTTTGTTTGTTAACCTTTGAGGTGTTGAGGTGTTGCAGTTTCCTTAAACATTATATACTTGACATGTTCTATACATGATGTGTTCCTCCAGCCAACGGTAACACTGCTGGTTTGGTTGGCTCAGTGAATGCTTTCCTTTCACCCTAACACACACACCCGCCAGCTCACCCCTTGACTCGACGCTGCTCCAGAAAGGTTAACAACACCTAACAATAAAAACACATTTCGTTTCCTCGTGAAGAACTTCATATTTACCAAAACATTAACGTAAATAAAGTATTGATAACATGAAACAAATTTACTATCGTTAGGGAGAAAAATGCAAGCAGCGATGGATCAACTGGCCGCTGCCACGGTAGGACCAAATGGGGCTAACAAAAGGACAGGTTCGGACAGGCCGCTTTGGGGAAAAGAGTGCATGAATGACAACACATTGGAATAGATACTCGAAGTGCTAGAAGTAACATGCTCGTAAAGTTTGCTGACAGGAATATTTCAAAATAATGAACACATTCTTCAGAGGTAAGCCACGCAGGAGGTGGACATGGAGAAGCCCGAACAATGAAACTAAGAATTAAATCGATTTCATTTTTACTAACATACTGAAAACAGTAAATAATGTGGCACTATCAAATAGATTAAAGATACGTGACTACAAGAAATGTAAAGAAACACTGGATCTAAAGAGAAAAAGAGAGGTTACCAAAATGAAAGCGGCTAAATATTTCAACAGTCAAAGAGAAGTAAGATGATTTAGTGTTTAGAGTCAATTACAAGTACTCACAACTAGTAGACGAGGTGAATGGATACGGAGAGTTTAAATGACAACCTAACTAATGTAATCTTAGAATCAGAACTTTAAGTAGGTGGCAAAGCACCTTAAGAAAACAGCTGAAAACTCTCAACAGCCACCAAAGATCTCACAAGAAAACGTTGCAGAATTATTATGAAAACAATACAAGACATATTAAAAGCAATTGAACTGTCTACAACCAGCAAACGATAAAAAAACTATTAACATTCTATATCACATGATAATAATTGAGGAAACTCTAAACAGAGTACAAGTATTTAGATGGTCAGGAGAAAACTTGGCATAGAAAGAAATCAACTAACTTCTTTAGGAGGTCAACACGGTCAGATTGCAAATAATAGATATGAGGTGATCAAGGCAGCGAAGAAATTCTATAGAAGATGGAGCAGATGGCTTATCGATAGACCTATTCAGGGATGTAGACCATTTCCTACAAGGCAAATTCGCAATACTTTTTACCAAATGCTTGCACACATGTTCCGTACCAAGAACTTGAAGAAATACTATAATAATACTAATTCATAAGAAAGATGCCATAAGAAACCTAAACATTATCGTCCAATAAGTCTTGTATAGAACTGGTATATACATATATAAATATACATATATATATATATATATATATATATATATATATATATATATATATATATATATATATACACATATATATATATATATATATATATATATATATATATATATATATATATATATAGAGAGAGAGAGAGAGAGAGAGAGAGAGAGAATTTTTATTTATTCATCATTTTTTTTTTATTTACACCTCGTCCAGCCTCTCTTTTCGGTTTTTCTCACTCCTTCATCCTATCTCCTTCCTTCCCACGCAACCTTGACTTGCCTTCCTTCAGCATTGTAACAGTGGCGTCACGCGGCGGCAGCGGCGGTGGTGGTGGTGGTGGTGGTGGTGGTGGTGGTGGTGGTGGTGGTGGTGGTGGTGGTGGTGGTGGTGGTGGTGGCGGCGGAGGCGGCGGCGGCGGCGGCGGCGGCGGCAGCGGCGGTGGCGGCGGAGACAACAAGTATATATAGCGAGGCGGCAGCGAGGGATGTCAGTTGTCTCTTCGCCGAAGAGCCACACAAACCACCACCAGCACCTTCACCACCATGGTAGTACCTTCATGTAGATGTACAATGCTATACATGTACACATACACTGTACACAGATAGCAGCACACTGTGTGGAGTCCTAGGGGAGAGTAATGCCAGCAGGGATCCTCTACTTGGCTGGCTTTCCTCATCTTGGCAACACTGTAGCAGAACAGTGTTAGGAATATCAATTGTTATTGTTATTCTTGTTATTGTTAGCAGCTGATGACATTTTCTTATTTTCTTTGATTTTACAGATGAGACACGTTATCGCTCTCTTGGGTCTGACCCTCGTAGTGGCCACCGTCAACGCAGGCGGCGGTGGACATGGTGGCGGCGGACGCGGCGGCGGCGGCGGCAGTTTTAGAGGTAACAAAGACACATTTCATTAAAAAAAAAAAAAAGCATATACAACAGAGAGCTTAACAGCTGCAGTTGTTTTCCTTAAATTAATAAAACTGCTCTTACTACAGTGACATAAAGCCACTCGTTACCAAGCAGTCACTCTTGTGGAATCTTCAACGTCCCTCGAGTACCAATCCCAGTGTAACAAAACGCTTCTCGCAGGTGGCTACGGCGGCGGTGGTGGCGGCGGAGGCCGATTCGGCGGTGGTGGCGGCGGAGGCCGATTCGGCGGTGGCGGCAGCCACGGTGGCGGATCTAGAAGCTATGGTGGCGGCGGCGGCAGTGGCTTCGGAGGCAGCAGCTTCGGAGGCGGCAGCAGTTTCGGCGGCGGCCACGGTGGCGGATCTAGAAGCTATGGTGGCGGCGGCGGCGGCGGCAGTGGCTTCGGAGGCAGCAGCTTCGGAGGCGGCAGCAGTTTCGGCGGCGGCCACGGTGGCGGATCTAGAAGCTATGGTGGCGGCGGCGGCGGCAGTGGCTTCGGAGGCAGCAGCTTCGGAGGCGGCAGCAGTTTCGGCGGCGGCCACGGTGGCGGATCTAGAAGCTATGGTGGCGGCGGCGGAAGTGGCTTGGGAGGCAGCAGTTTCGGCGGCAGCAGCTTCGGCGGCGGGCACGGTGGCGGATCTAGAAGTTATGGTGGCGGCGGCGGCGGTGGCTTCGGAGGCGGCGGCTTCGGAGGCAGCAGGTCCGGAGGCAGCAGCTTCGGCGGCGGCCATGGTGGCGGTAAGATATCCAAAACATAACGTTTATTGAAATTTACATGAAGCGTCTATAGAAATACACACACACACACACACACACACACACACACACACACACACACACACACACACACACACACACACCACACCACACACATACGCACAAACATACTCACATATTCTCTTTTTTCCCCTACAGGACGCTACGGTGGGTAAGACATCGTTTCCACCTCTTCGCTACAAGTGAACTAAAAAGAGCGCGCTCATGTGCGCATTGAGTGTCCGTCTGTGTATGTTTGAATGTATGTGTGAACAAGAAGGAAGAAAGAAGTTCTCCTCCACTGTCCCTTCTCTACATCTTCCTTTTCCCTGTCATCCCAATTTAGTCCACGCGGCGAAGAAATCAATAAATTATACATAAACCAAAGTGACTCTATCATTCCCTCTAATTCCTTCCTAAAAAGTAAGTCTTCTCCAAAACATGAAAGTGAGAAAGTGAATACTCATATTCCTTTCAATCACACAAGGATAAAAAAAGAGTTGTTCAAAACAGGTATTTTCAGCTCAGGTCATCTCCTCAAACCTTCATCCTTTATAAGTAATATTATCTTCTGCCGCAAAGGAAAGAGGAAAGAAAGTTCCCAAATCAGGTATCTGGAAGCCAGGTGGTGCGCTCACCATGAAACCTCGACACCATAAACCATCACCCTGACACCTGGCAACTTTCCTGTGCCACTGCCAGGCTGCACCACCGTCACTCCCTTGCCCTCCCACCCCCACCCAGCGGCCCCACACAAACAAGTTTCCGCCCCATCCCACTCCGCCCTGCCACCAACCTCCACATGCCCACGCCACAGAGGGGGAGGGATACAGGATTCTCTAGTCTACCTTCCACATTCATAAAAGTGAACATTTTAAGCTACCATGTTTCTTTTCGTAGTAAATGATGACGCAAATAATCCTATGATCCTGTAATATGGGTTTCAACGAGCGTCTTTCACACTGCACGAAAAACTGTCCGTCTGGCGGGTGTAATTTGTCTTGGTTAACGTGAATGAGATTTTTTTTTACCCCACGTGACCGCCAGATGTGTGTCAGTGTGGCTGGCGGTCTTTATGATGGAGGAGATCTGCTGAGAGTTTCTGTAAATAATTCTGCGTTGTGATATCTTGCTGATTTAAGTTACGTTTTAGTAACCACTGTTCTTTTCATGAAATACACGGAACTATAATGTATAAACTTCATAAAATACCTACAATACATACAGAATACACCAATAAAAACGAGTACAACACAGCAGTGACGGCTTCCGCTACCAGAATTTTCCGGCTCAAGCATCGTGTAATCAGTTCCATTACATTGCCGTGTTTCTCGCTGCGTCGTGTTGCCTAGACGCCTCTCAGAGCCACTCCAACACATCCCTTCACTATGACGAAATAAATCACGTGTGTATACTTCAACACACACTCCAAGTAGGCCTAAGAATGACCTCCAACACCTTAACATAAAAAAACACTAAATAGTTACCTTTTACCAACATAACCAACCAAGATAACAAGTAATTTATTTACCTTTCCGTCGAGTAGTGGCAGGTGACGGTGGAGTGGGGTGGAGGAGGCGGTGGAGGCGGTGGGTGGAGGGTCACAATTAAGACTCAGTGGGGGTTCAGAACATCATGCCCACGCCTAGTATAGTATATAGGCGTGGATCCAACAGATTTACTTACGACAGTCCCCTTGCGACCCCCGACTCACCGTCTGTCACCGCCACTTCTGTCTTCTGTCGTGCACTGCCTGCAGGAGAAAAAATTAAAGAGTAAATATGGAAGACTATACTAATAAATTTAATAAAATATCAAATTTATTATAGGTGATAGAAATCCTCTGAGTTAAATACATCACAACAAGAAGGAAAATGGTGTTACTGGTGATGTAAGAATAGGAAAAATGGTGCTAATGGTGCTGTAGTAGGAAGAATAATGGTGTTAACGGTGATGGTTTTGTTAGGGGAGGAAAAATTATGTCAATGGTGCTACAGGAGTGAAGAAAATTATGATAGTTGACCTTGACACAAAATATAATGTTTCCTTCGATACTTTACCGTGAAAAAGAAAATCTATTAATAACGTAGCCATTCAAAAGTAATAATTTCCTTTTACTTTTCATTCTTTTATCATTAAACACAAAAAAAGAATACCTATTAATCAGTGGATAAAAAAAAATATATAATATATATATATATATATATATATATATATATATATATATAAACATTCATTATAAAAAAAAAAAACATATATAAGAAAAAGTGTTAAGTGCTGCTGCCTAAAACAAAACAAAAAATTTAATGAATAATAAAATAAAAACATTAAATAGATAATATAACGAGTTTGCAGTGGTTTTGAATCCTCTTTCGACCCTTGCGCCACCGGAACACCCTTGAAGCAGAGGCCAAATGAAGACCACAGACCGCTACGCAAGAATATATATATAAATAAATAAATACACACAGAATGACTAATGATACCATAACAATTACTCAGCAGCCTTGAATACACTTCCCTTTCTGAACTAGTCACACACACACACACACACACACACACACACACACACACACACACACACACACACACACACACACACACAGTCATAACTTAACAGGATACTAAAATTCCCGAACACAAACTGAAATATATTTCTAAAACTATAAATTAATGTGGTATTAGATAAGTCAATAAATAGACAGGTAAAAATTCTAACCTAAATAATAAGTTTACCTGTACATTATCTTCATTAGTGTCCCGCTTTGAGAATAAAGGTTTAGTTTCCTAAATAAAACAAAAGTCACGTGCGTCATTAACGAATAAATAGTCATATCCAATTTTCATTCTCCAAGTATATTTCTACTTGAATATAGAAAAGAAAATTTCACGTCAGCTAGAAAAGGAGGAAAGAATTGTCTTATTCACTGGAGGAAATGAAGCAGGAATAACGGACATTTTAGAAAATTCATATATTTTCCATCTCTCTCTCTCTCTCTCTCTCTCTCTCTCTCTCTCTCTCTCTCTCTCTCTCTCTCTCTCTCTCTCTCTCTCTCTCTCTCTCTCTCTCTCTCTCTCTCTCAGATATTCATATATTTTCCATTTTTTCTATACTCTCTCTCCCTCCCTCTCTCTCTCTCTCTCTCTCTCTCTCTCTCTCTCTCTCTCTCTCTCTCTCTCTCTCTCTCTCTCTCTCTCTCTCTCTCTCTCTCTCTCTTTATCTCTCAGATATTCATATATTTTCCATTTTTTCTATACTCTCTCTCCCTCCTCTCTCTCTCTCTCTCTCTCTCTCTCTCTCTCTCTCTCTCTCTCTCTCTCTCTCTCTCTCTCTCTCTCTCTCTCTCTCTCTCTTTATCTCTCAGATATTCATATATTTTCCATTTTTTCTATACTCTCTCTCCCTCTCTCTCTCTCTCTCTCTCTCTCTCTCTCTCTCTCTCTCTCTCTCTCTCTCTCTTTATCTCAGATATTCATATATTTTCCATTTTTTCTATATTCTCTCTCTCTCTCTCTCTCTCTCTCTCTCTCTCTCTCTCTCTCTCTCTCTCTCTCTCTCTCTCTCTCTCTCTCTCTTTCGCTCGCTCTCTCTCT
>JAPQNM010002744.1:202126-239626 GCA_029783475.1 Metacarcinus magister
GCGGCGGCAAGGGTGGCTTCGGCGGCGGCCATGGCGGCGGCATCGGTGGTGGCTTCGGCGGCGGCAAGGGTGGCTTCGGCGGCGGCCATGGCGGCGGCATCGGTGGTGGCTTCGGAGGCGGCAAGGGTGGCTTCGGCGGCGGCCATGGCGGCGGTGGTCACGGTAAGTGTTTAGAGATATATCTTTAACTTTCCTCCTATATGCTCTTTCCTCCTTCAATGTTTGACATACTCACACAAACACACACACACACACACACACACACGCACAAACACACACACACACACACACACACACACACACACACACACACACACACACACACACACTTCCTTAATGTTCAAAAACTTGATAAAATCTATTTTCTTCCACAGGTGTCGTCACCTACGGCAAGTAAGGTGATTCGCCCGTTCACCTGTCTCCTTCTTCCTCCGATTCACTTCTGCAGTCTCCCTCATCCCTTCCTCCCTTTGACTACAAAGTGAGGGGCTATGAACCCCATCAACCCTTACCACTAAGGGTTCAAGAGTCAGAGCTTTCAGTGATATTTTTGTAACAAGCTAAAGATCTAAGCTTAAAGAATCTATATTTTCGTATAAGCAAAGAAAAAAATGTAAGAAAAAATTCGTGTCTTAAGGTGTGTAACATTATTGTGTGTCATGCATTGTAAATTATTTTTTGTTGTCTTGTCTTGACTGGCATGACTCGAATAAAGAAAGAGAAATGAATAATCATTCCATTTTACTAATTGCGTCCTCCCCAGTCCTGTGTGTGTGTGTGTGTGTGTGTGTGTGTGTGTGTGTGTGTGTGTGTGTGTGTGTGTGTGTGTGTGTGTGTGTGTGTGTGTGTGTGTGCGTGTGCGTGGTGTGATAACTGGTGAAATTGGTGCTTCGGTTACTTTGCACATCTTTAGGAATACCATAGCTGGTAAACATGCCTATGAGATGGTGAAAAATATTTCTGCAGATCGTAAAAGGTGACAAAAAAGGACAGAGCGAGGGGTCTGGGAAGCCCATTCTCTGTTTTCTCTCCTATGAAAATAAAGGGTGCAGAAGGAGAAGGGAGAGTAAAGACTCCCTGAACCCTAAATGCCTTGCCTTGGCTACCTCCTTTCAGTGGGGATATAAGCCAGTATATGGATAGAAATTGTTGACCCTCTTTCTTGCAAAATTGATATAAGAAGACTAAGTCTGGCTCTACTATGATATACAAAATTGGGACGTACAGGAAACCGTACAATGGTGTATGTAAGGGCCACACAAAGCAGTCGTAGGTGCAAACTTTACTTGTGTATATACAATGGAAAGAGAGTGCAGTACAGATAGTGTACAGTAGTGGTGACGGGCTAGCAACAAGGCTGGAACTGGCCACCAGGCAACAGTGGTGGCTTGCCGTCGACTCTGTAGAAACAGTCTAGAAGCCTCAGAGCTGTTGGCGGATGTAACAGGCCAACACTCTGTACAGTTTCCAAATTGTTCTTCTCTTGTGAAGGCTTTTTTCCCTTCTATGTAGGCACGATCAATTAAAGAATAATGATTTGCCAATTGAGCAGCATTCAATAATTTTTTTCCTCATGTTTATCTAGTACCATGCAGGGGTTCTCAACCTGAGGTACGCGTACTCCCAGCGGTACGTGAGAGGAATTTTGGAGGTACGTGACAAGTTTCTCAAAAAACTTCGGTTCTGAATAAGATTTAAATAAGTGCAAACCTATTCGTAGAAAGTGGCCTACATGTGCTAGGCTTGATGTGTCCTCCACTAGAAACAGGACACTACCTCATAGTGACACAATCACACTGATTGAAAAAGTTTGTCTGCTCAACATATATAACATAATTCAAACTTAATAAACTCAGTTCATAAACCATGCATTTCTTTTTACCCTTCTTGATGCTGCATTCTGGGTAAGGGTCACGTGACCAATACTGAAACACTTCAAGGGGTATATAATATTAAAAAGGTTGAGAACCCCTGATCTAGTAGATATAACATACCTGAGTGTCGAACTTTCCTCATAAACTCTTCTATTATTACCAAGTTTTTGAAATCCTCCAATTAATCAACTGAAGCAGACTTTAGCCATTTCTGTAAAGCTCTGACTTTATCTGAACAAAATTCAGAATGAGTGATATTATTTTGCTCAGTGATGTTTCTGAATGCTTGCCTGTAACCTTCTGTGGTTATGGAATAAGATGCCAAAATTACATTCATCACTGTCATAATTACTAGTGGCTTCCAAATCATTATAGACTTGTGCCTCACTGTGCCTGATCATCATGTAAGAATTGTTACCATGAAACTATGTTCTCAGCTGTGGTCATACAATACCCTTCTTCTCATGGCTGTCATTTGAGGATGCCAGCTGTTCCTAGAAGCTTCCTGAATATATAACTACTACAAATAATAATAATAATAATAATAATAATAATAATAATAATAATAATAATAGTAATAATATTAACATTAATAATATAATAAAAATGGTGATGATGACGATGATGATGGATGAGTCGCCAGCCGATGCTGCCAGTCACGTGAAGCAACAACGATTCTGAGGAAATGCATCAATTGTTTAATTTCTTCTCCAACGACGAGCAAATCTACCAACGGCCTCGTTCTCCTTTCATCGCCCTCCACCGTCCTCCCGCCCTTCACGCCCCTCGCCACCGGTATAAATGCCCTGCCGCCCGCCACCAACTCACACTTCCCAGCTTCCTGCAGCAAGGTGGGTGTCAGCCGCCACTACCAGCCACTCCCTGTGATTAGCTGCAACGCCTGGCATGACACTGCACCTCCTCTTTTTCTCCTTACAGATGGGTTTCACTTCACTTCTCGTGGCTCTCCTCCTCGTCGCCGCCTGTGTTAGCGGCGGAGGTATCCATGGCGGCGGCGGCGGCGGCGGCTTCGGCGGTGGTCATGGCGGCGGCGGCGGCTTCGGCGGTGGTCATGGCGGAGGCTTTGGTGGCGGCCATGGAGGCGGCATCGGCGGTGGTTATGGAGGCGGCGGCTTCGGTGGCGGAAATGGCGGTGGCTTCGGCGGCGGCCATGGCGGCGGCATCGGTGGTGGCTTCGGAGGCGGCAAGGGTGGCTTCGGCGGCGGCCATGGCGGCGGCATCGGTGGTGGCTTCGGAGGCGGCAGCATTGGTGGCGGACACGGCGGTGGCTTCGGCGGCGGCAAGGGTGGTTTCGGCGGCGGCAGCTTCGGTGGCGGACATGGAGGTGGTTTCGGCGGCGGCTTCGGCGGCGGCAAAGGCGGTTTTGGTGGCGGCTTCGGCGGCAGCAAAGGCGGTTTTGGTGGCGGCCATGGCGGCGGCATCGGCGGTGGTCACGGTAAGTGTTCTTTCCTTCTTCAATGTTTGACATACTCATACAAACACACACACACACACACACACACACACACACACACACACACACACACACACACACACACACACACACACAGAATTAATGTTCAAAAACTTGACAAAATCTATTTTCTTCCACAGGTGTCGTCAGATACGGCAAGTAAGGTGATTCGCCCGTTCACCTGTCTCCTTCCCCCGATTCACTTCTGCAGTCTCCCTCATCCCTTCCTCCCTTCGACTACAAAGTGAGGGGCTATGAACCCCATCAACCCTTACCACTAAGGGTTCAAGAGTCAGAGCTTACAGTGATATTTTTGTAACAAGCTAAAGATCTAAGCTTAAAGAATCTATATTTTCGTATAAGCAAAGAAAAAAAAAGTAAGAAAAAATTCGTGTCTTAAGGTGTGTAACATTATTGTGTGTCATGTATTGTAAATTATTTTTTGTGGTCTTGTCTTGACTGGCATGACTCGAATAAAGAAAGAGAAATGAATAATCATTCCATTTTACTGATTACGTCCTCCCCAGTCCTGTGTGTGTGTGTGTGTGTGTGTGTGTGTGTGTGTGTGTGTGTGTGTGTGTGTGTGTGTGTGTGTGTGTGTGTGTGTGTGATAACTGGTGAAATTGGTGCTTCGGTAACTTTGCACATCTTTAGGAATACCATAGCTGGTAAACATGCCTATGAGGATTTCCTGATGGACATAGAAAGTACAATTTGATGATGTTCGCTTCTGGTGTCTTGTACAGATACTGATGGAGGTCTATACAATCTTATGGACACATCATCCTGGTAACAGAAAGAAGATTATCAACAATCTCTTCCTTAAGTACTGTTTTAGTAAAGATGCAATAAGATGAGTCATTCTTTTGAGACTCAATTAGATTTATCAACTCATAACTTGAAATGTTAGATCAAAAACACTTTGATGTATAGAAGAGTCAAGGTAATTGTTATTTATATGTTTATCATCTTGAAACTTGGTAAAAGCACAAGAGGGAAACAGTTCAGGTATATCATCATTTGCAATATAGGCAGAATCAGGCAAGGGTGTATCTTTGATTTTCAACCTAGGTACCACCAATTCAACAGCCAAGTCATTTTCAACGAGTGTTGCCTTGAGAAAAGGCAACTCTGATTCAGTAACTCCCACTATCATTGCGCCTTGGAAGTGTACAGTTTAGTTGTATTTCAGATAGTTTTACGTCTGAAGTACATTGACGAAACCAGCTTTCCAAATTCAGGATCCTTCTGATGCTTTACATCTAGGATCCCTACAATATTGATAGTATGACCCACCCTGTGATTGGGGCTGCAACAATACTACCACCGTATTCTCTGCAGATCGTAAGAGGTCACAAAAAAAGGACAGAGCGAGGGGTCTGGGAAGCCCATTCTCTGTTTTCTCTCCTATGAAAATAAAGGGTGAAGAAAGAGAAGGGAGAGTAAAGACTCCCTGAACCCTAAATGCCTTGCCTTGGCTACCTCCTTTCAGTGGGGATATAAGCCAGTATATGGATAGAAATTGTTGACCCTCTTTCTTGCAAAATTGATATAAGAAGACTAAGTCTGGCTCTACTATGATATACAAAATTGGGACGTACAGAAACCGTACAATGGTGTATGTAAGGGCCACACAAAGCAGTCGTAGGTGCAAACTTTACTTGTGTATATACAATGGAAAGAGAGTGCAGTACAGATAGTGTACAGTAGTGGTGACGGGCTAGCAACAAGGCTGGAACTGGCCACCAGGCAACAGTGGTGGCTTGCCGTCGACTCTGTAGAAACAGTCTAGAAGCCTCAGAGCTGTTGGCGGATGTAACAGGCCAACACTCTGTACAGTTTCCAAATTGTTCTTCTCTTGTGAAGGCTTTTTTCCCTTCTATGTAGGCACGATCAATTAAAGAATAATGATTTGCCAATTGAGCAGCATTCAATATTTTTTGTTATCATGTTTATCTAGTAGATATAACATACCTGAGAGTCGAACTTTCCCCATAACTCTTCTATTATTACCAAGTTTTTGAAATCCTCCAATTAATCAACTGAAGCAGACTTTAGCCATTTTTGTAAAGCTCTGACTTTATCTGAACAAAATTCAGAGTGAGTGATATTATTTTGCTCAGTGATGTTTCTGAATGCTTGCCTGTAACCTTCTGTGGTTATGGAATAAGATGCCAAAATTACATTCATCACTGTCATAATCACTAGTGGCTTCCAAATCATTATAGACTTGTGCCTCACTGTGCCTGATCATCATGTAAGAATTGTTACCATGAAACTATGTTCTCAGCTGTGGTCATACAATACCCTTCTTCTCATGGCTGTCATTTGAGGATGCCAGCTGTTCCTAGAAGCTTCCTGAATATATAACGACTACAAATAATAATAATAATAATAATAATAATAATAATAATAATAATAATATTAATATTAATAATATAATAAAAATGGTGATGATGACGATGATGATGGATGAGTCGCCAGCCGATGCTGCCAGTCACGTGAAGCAACAACGATTCTGAGGAAATGCATCGATTGTTCTATTTTTTCTCCAACGACGAGCAAATCTACCAACGGCCTCGTTCTCCTTTCATCTCCCTCCACCGTCCTCCCGCCCTTCACGCCCCTCGCCACCGGTATAAATGCCCTGCCGCCCGCCACCAACTCACACTTCCCAGCTTCCTGCAGCAAGGTGGGTGTCAGCCGCCACTACCAGCCACTCCCTGTGATTAGCTGCAACGACTGGCATGGCACTGCACCTCCTCTTTTTCTCCTTACAGATGGGTTTCACTTCACTTCTCGTGGCTCTCCTCCTCGTCGCCGCCTGTGTTAGCGGCGGAGGTATCCATGGCGGCGGCGGCGGCGGCGGCTTCGGCGGTGGTCATGGCGGCGGCGGCGGCGGCTTCGGCGGTGGTCATGGCGGAGGCTTTGGTGGCGGCCATGGAGGCGGCATCGGCGGTGGTTATGGAGGCGGTGGCTTCGGCGGCGGCCATGGCGGCGGCATCGGTGGTGGCTTCGGAGGGGGCAAGGGTGGCTTCGGAGGCGGCCATGGCGGCGGCATCGGTGGTGGCTTCGGAGGCGGCAGCATCGGTGGCGGACACGGCGGTGGCTTCGGCGGCGGCAAGGGTGGTTTTGGCGGCGGCTTCGGCGGCGGTAAGGGCGGTTTTGGTGGCGGCCATGGAGGCGGCAGCTTCGGTGGCGGACATGGCGGTGGTTTCGGCGGTGGCAAAGGCGGTTTTGGTGGCGGCTTCGGCGGCGGCAAAGGCGGTTTTGGCGGCGGCCATGGCGGCGGCATTGGCGGTGGTCACGGTAAGTGTTTAGAAAGATATATCTTTAAATTTCTCCTATATGTTCTTTCCTTCTTCAATGTTTGATATACTCATACAAACACACACACACACACACACACACACACACACACACACACACACACACACACATACACACACTTCCTTAATTTTCAAAAACTTGACAAAATCTATTTTCTTCCACAGGTGTCGTCACTTACGGCAAGTAAGATGATTCGCCCGTTCACCTGTCTCCTTCTTCCTCCGATTCACTTCTGCAGTCTCCCTCATCCCTTCCTCCCTTTGACTACAAAGTGAGGGGCTATGAACCCCATCAACCATTACCACTAAGGGTTCAAGAGTCAGAGCTTTCAGTGATATTTTTGTAACAAGCTAGAGATCTAAGCTTAAAGAATCTATATTTTCGTATAAGTAAAAAAAAAAAAAAATGTAAGAAAAGATCTGTGTTTAATGTGCTGAACATTTTTGTGTGATATTCATGTAAGCCATTTGTCTTATCTTGACCGGCATGACTAGAATAAAGAAAGAGAAATGATCATGATCATTGCACTTTACTATTTGCGTCCTTCCCAGTCCTGTGTGTGTAGGGGGGAAGGGGAAGCTGAGAATGGATACAAGGCAACAGGAGTTTACCTGCCGTAACTTGACCTACACCAACGGTCTGCAGCGTTACAGTATTTCATTAACATGCCACAGTTAATTAGTTTGCTGACTACAAACACATTAAAAATAGGAGTAAAATGTGGTTCAAATTAATTTAAAACAAGTTTCAAATCACAAATATAGGAAACGTAGATGTTACAAAGTATAATTAGAAAAAATTGAAAAGGACAAACAGGTGGAATATGCCCGCCAAGTGGAAAGTCATTATGAGTTGTTGCATCAGGACCAATGATTAACAATTCCTTCCTTACCTCCAATCCTCCACCACGCACTATTACAGATAGTCATGCACGATTTATTGACCTGCCGTGGATTGCGTGGAAGGGTGCATGAAAACAGTGACTTGGTTAAGTGTAAGTTGCTATAAGCACTATCTTAAACGTAGGATACAGGCTGGCGTATCATAAGATAATGAAGTGCTTAGAGATACGGCAGTCGTACTGCGTTGTCATCCGCTATTCCTACGGCTTGTGCCTTATTATTTACCTGGTAAAGCATCTTTCAAGTTATGTTAGGTTGATTATGTTATTGTTACGGCACACCCCCTTTTTTCACTTCCCCTCCAAGGCAGGGTGTCGCCAAAACACGTTACCTCTCCTTAACTGAGGTAACGCTCTCCTAGGGCTCGTGTAGCGGGGGTTGGCGAGACGAGAAAAGGGGTGTTTTTACACAAATCACACACAACCACACTATTCCTTTCCTGGTATATTTACAAACAACACGCTTACAGGGTACAGCACAACATTACAGACTCAGGGCACAAAGAGTTCTCCACAAGAGGTTCACCCAGAACACACACAGCCTCCACAAGTCCACACACAGCAACCTCCACAAGTCCATGCACTCCCTTAGTGAGGACAGGGCCTAAGGAAGCCAGGGATGCCATTTCTCCGGCCACCCTGTCCGCTTCCATCCAAGGCCCTGCCCTTCACTCGCCCAGGATGCACACAACAACCTCCACACAGCCAGTCAGCCACTCCCTTAGTGAGGACAGACCTAAGGAAGCCAGGGATGCCATTTCTCCCAAACACACCCCACCACGACTGCGTATCGCCGAAAACACAGATACGTAGGTCACCGTATCTTGACACCTGTCAACCCTCACTCCCCAGGGAGGCCTGAGTGACCCACCGCTCCCTGCCTCCACACAACTACACTACACAATAACTACACTGCTACAACACTATTTACATGCTAAATGCGTCGCCGCAACACTATCCCCCCCTTTACAATATAGGCGACCCGCCTATAACTCCACCACCACAACCACAGAACAAAAAAACATAACACATAAAATGAAATAAAAATACAATCTTCCTCGCCACACTGCTAAACCATCCGTCAGGCGGTGACGCCGTCCTCTTCGCCCGTCTTCCTCTTGAGCTGCCCTGGACAACCGGTTTCCGCTCAAGGGGAGGAAAGGTGCCTGCTGGCCACCCACCCCCCTCGCGAAGGCGAAACCTAAGGAAGCAAGGGCGCCATCTCCGGCCACCCTCTCCACTTCCCTCCAAGGTACCACGCCCTTCACGCGTCCAGGAGTCAGGCACAGCAGACACAGCTCATCCACTGGCCCCTTGAGGTTCTCACTGTGCCCAGTGCCTCCCAAGAAGACCTCCCGGCATGGATTCCCCTCCACGGCGCCGTCCCTCGACTGCCATGGCTCCAATGTGGCGGACTGGCGGCCGCTTAGGCTGCCTTGGGCCACGGGAGTGTTGCCTGCTGCAAAACTCTCCCGCTCCACTCACAGCTCTTTCCACGCGCTCCTCGGTTTCCGCCCTTACCTCTGTGAGTGACTGGCCAGCTCATCACAGAGGCCCTCGTGCTTTGTCCCTGTGCGTCCATTTCACTGTGTTCTTCCTCTCCCGTCCGGCTCAACCACGGACCGCTACAACACTGTTCTGAGTCACAGAACAGCTAGAATCTCAGTTCTTGACACCATTGTTACGGCACACCCCCCTTTTTCACTTCCCCTCCAAGGCAGGGTGTCGCCAAAACACGTTACCTCTCCTTAACTGAGGTAACGCTCTCCTGGGGCTCGTGTAGCGGTGGTTGGCGAGACGAGAAAAGGGGTGTTTTTACACAAATCACACACAACCACACTATTCCTTTCCTGGTATATTTACAAACAACACGCTTACAGGGTACAGCACAACATTACAGACTCAGGGCACAAAGAGTTCTCCACAAGAGGTTCACCCAGAACACACACAGCCTCCACAAGTCCACACACAGCAACCTCCACAAGTCCATGCACTCCCTTAGTGAGGACAGGGCCTAAGGAAGCCAGGGATGCCATTTCTCCGGCCACCCTGTCCGCTTCCATCCAAGGCCCTGCCCTTCACTCGCCCAGGATGCACACAACAACCTCCACACAGCCAGTCAGCCACTCCCTTAGTGAGGACAGACCTAAGGAAGCCAGGGATGCCATTTCTCCCAAACACACCCCACCACGACTGCGTATCGCCGAAAACACAGATACGTAGGTCACCGTATCTTGACACCTGTCAACCCTCACTCCCCAGGGAGGCCTGAGTGACCCACCGCTCCCTGCCTCCACACAACTACACTACACAATAACTACACTGCTACAACACTATTTACATGCTAAATGCGTCGCCGCAACATTATGTTAGGCTTGGTTAGGTACGGTTTGGTTAGGTACGGTTTGGTTCGGTTAGGTTCGGTTATATAAGCTTTTTACCCAAAAGTTAGGCAGTTAAGGGCAATCAGCGTGATCGTGATGGAGGCATTAGCATATCAACAAAGGCGGTGAGATGTGTGGCAAGGAATGCAAACTAAGTAAATACAATGAACAAGAACTGAAACTAAGGAAACGGCAAAAGGAGAAGACAAGGTAGTGATAAGTCATATACTGTAATAAAATCGTATGTTTGGCTGTCACCTCCATAAACTCCACTCCAACCTAAACTCTAGTCCATGCCAACACGAACTCAATAATCCAAGTAACTCATGCATTTCAATGCACAAAACACTTTAGGACCTTCATGTGAATTGAGGAAATAATTGATAAAAGGCAACACAATTCCATGGCAAGTGCATTATAAGAAGAAAAAACCCCAGCAGGATTAACCTCAACGATGCCCAATAACGAAAATTTACTTGGTCTATAGTAAATATATAACCAAAAGTCAAGGTAAATATTAGGACCGCCATCATATTTTTCAAGGACACACACACACTCGTAATATTTCTTTCCCCTCTACACGATTATATAAATCACTTCATGTGCAAATTTTGTCTCAAAGTTATGATTTTTTATAAAGTAAATAACCTCCTAACTAACAAACAATCTAGACTTACCTTGTGTTGCTACTTGTCTGTCCTCACTGTCTTCTCTTTTCTTTGGTATTATTTTACATCTTCACCAGAATGCTCTAGAGATTTGAGGGTTATATTTTTACGTTACCTGATGCATTCTGAGAAGGTTTTCTTAATTATATTTCCGTCGCAAATTCTTAGTTTCTGATATATTCAATGTTTTCTATGAGACCTTCTCTTCGAAAAGTAAAGTTTAGTTTGGTTTGAACAATGTTGTTATTTGTCAATATAGATTAAGATTTGGTTAATTTAGGTTACGTTACGTTATGTTAATTTAGAAGATATCAAATGTTTTCTATGACTAAAAGTCGGTGTTTGGACGAGGTGCAAACACCATTTTATTTCGTAGCCACACGCCATTATGGTGAAGATGTAAAAATTTACTTCTTCTTCTTGGGAATTTGATGGGGCCGTGTAGGCTATGGTGCCACAGCCTATAGTGCCCCAAAAGTGCAGGTTGCAGATGAGTAAGTGTGTCAGATCCTATTGAGTTGACCTGTCCTCTGGAGGCCTGGTGTGTTTGAGAACTTTGAAGGCCAGGCCAGGGTCTTGAGAGCCACCTAAGAGTACCTTTTCTTCTTACACAGTGACATTACAGCTTGCTGCACCCACACACACAAACTCACACGTGTATTTACGATTTTAGAAGTACACTTAACCTGATTGTATACAGGTAACCCTAGCACACACAAGTTAACACATCACGTGAATGTCTTGCACTAACCACACTTCCTGTTACCTAAGCTTTCCATGACACACTTTAACCACGTTTATACCTATTCTACTTAAGTTTAGTGTCGAATTTCGCTGTTTTTTCCTTCTTTTCACACGTGCACTCACCACTGCACTTTAATAATCTTGATCTTGATAGTTTACGGCCACGTAGACGAACAGCGCCACATAAAGCCTGTGTATGTTCTTCATTTCATTTCATAATATCCTAACAGCACCACTTAATATTCATTTATTTCATATAGCTTACCTGTGATTATCTGCATTTATTTAATTCAATTATTATTAATATGGTGCTCTTATTCATGCGTCAAAATTGATGGGTATTATTTTACATTTTTCTAGAGAATTTAGGGTTATATTTTTGCATTGCCTGGTGCATTTTGAGGTTTTCTTTATTACATTTATGTTGCAAATTCTTAGTTAGTGAGATATTCAATGTTTTCTGTGAGACCTTCTCTTCGAAAAGTAAGGTTTATTTTGGTTTGAACAAGATTCTGTTATTTGTCAATGTAGGTTAAGGTTTGGTTGTTAGGTTATATTAATATAGAAGCTGTCAAATGTTCTCTATGACCATAAGTAGGGAGTTGGATGTGGTGCAGACGCCCTGTTATTTCGTAAACAGACGCCATTATGGTGAAGATGTAAAATTTTACCAATTCATGTGAGCAAATGTAACATTTTGAGGTAGAAAAAAATCGAACAAAAGCAAAAAAATACATAATCATATATTCAAAGTCATGCACTGACAAAATCTCACTGTAAACAAAATCAGTCATTACCAAATTATCTGAGATTGAACGACAAACTGAGAGGAAATAAAACAAAAAGAACATATTTACAAATCAGAACAACAGAATTAAATAGCAACTTTTTTTTTTAATTAAGAGGAGAAAAATTTAATCCCTCATAAAACATAGGATAAACATTGAAACTAACAGAACAAGGGTGTATATACAAGAGAAAATTAAGTTATCATGTGCATTAGCAGCAACCTCCTTCTAGCACACTTAGGATTCAATGTATCGGCTAAACTGGCACCTTAAGCGACTCGGAAGCCACCACCCGCAAGGCATATTTTTCTCCTTCCCAGGAACGCTGCACCATGACCCACCTCAAAGCCTGGGTCGTGACGGGTCAGGGCAGGTGAGGGCGGGGTCACAGGTACACAATACAACAGGTCAGGTCAGACAGACAGGCAGGCAGGCACCTCTTTGGGTCAACCTTGAGTATGGACGTTAACATGTAATAATGATAACGGAGAAGGAATCGTTGTATTTCTTTTTTGTAGTTGCCTCCTCGCTGAACCCAAATGTTAACCCAGACTAACCTGTCAAAGCTGCCACCTTGAGAATATGTATTTTGGTTATATGATAATTGGCATTACACTATCCTAGTACAGTATATCAATAAAACTAATTAAGCACAATTAAGAAGCTGTGGCATATATCTCTTAGTTACCCTTACACCTAGTGACTACATACAGCTCTTTATCTGGAGCTGAATAGATACAACTACTCAGGTGAGCAAACAACTCAAAACACACACAAAAATTAAATCATAAAATAATTAAAAGAAAAAGTACAACTCATTTATGCAGCAAATTCAGATATAAACAACAAAAAACTGACAATACAACTCATAAAACAAAGGCATAATCATAAAGAAATAAAGGGAAACTACAGCCTGGCATTACCTTCCTGTAGAGCTGCCCAACAAAAACAATCACTACAAAACACAACACCTCTGCAACACAAAAGAAACAGCACTCTGC
Source organism: Metacarcinus magister (assembly GCA_029783475.1). Classification (NCBI taxonomy): domain Eukaryota; kingdom Metazoa; phylum Arthropoda; class Malacostraca; order Decapoda; family Cancridae; genus Metacarcinus; species Metacarcinus magister. The sequence continues at coordinate 215,291 of JAPQNM010002744.1, forward strand.
TTAGGCACCACAGTAGTAACTCACTCAACACTGACAAGTACTGATAACAGAGTCCTTACGTGACTTAACCTCAGTCCTAAAGTCCTCATGTTCATTACAAGCCAACATGACATTAAAAAAAAAAAAGCGAGCATATAGCTGCCACGTGGCTCCCTGATCCCACTGCCTACTCATAGCCTATAAGATAAAGTGTATTGGATATGCCTCAAGGAAAGTAATAAGCATGACATTTCGAACTATAGCAATTACATGAGTGCAGGAGATAAATAACTTACTATGGCATCAAGCATTTAGCGGAACAGTGCTTGGTTTTGAGGCCAGCACCTTTGAATACTAGTCATGCTACGTGGCCGACATTCTTGATAGCTACATGTACAATATTTCTGGTGCTCACTCTCCTTTATATTTCACAATGTTTAATTTTTAACAAAACACTATTTGATAAGGTACACTGGTTACTTGATTAATAATGTTTCAAATTGTGTTTTTCTTGGATGGTAAGTCCATAATTCATGGCCAAATTATCTCCTTTTTATTGTTACACAATGAGTGAGTTGATGCAAATAAAGTAAGCGCCAGACATGTAACAATGAATTCTACAAAATCATTGGCTGCTACTTATTTCTATCTAGCCTTCCTTTCATGTGTTGTGCATGATATACCAGCATATCACTTTTGTTACTTGGTGAAGTTCTAGTCAAATATCAGAATTCCACTAAACATTCACCTCAACAAATGAGCATTCTAATTCCTGCTGGGATACATTACCTATGAGGAATCTCTTCCCCTCTATAATTTTCTAGGTGCTAATAAATATCAATATATATATAATCTACTTCTTATTTATAATCTGCTAATATAAAAAATATAAGGTGTTGACATATGTATATAAATTTTTTCTGCACATCTACAAATTCATCAATAAAAGATATGGTGCCGATGGAGAAGCAGTAGTTTTGTTCTTCCTTTCCTTCTCACAATTAAAACTACAACAGATGCCAAAACTACACATGCTGGTTATAGCTGCTGTCCTCCTGTTCATTTCACCTCACATTAATTTAATTTTTCCCTTTCTCCATCATTGTACTGAGTCAGCTGAAAAAGATTTAAAGTGTACATCTGCCCACTAAGAGAGAGGTGTTCCGTCCCCATCACACAAGCTGGAAACAAAATTAAAGAAAGCCAAATCAAGTATCTATGGACCTCATTTATCTCACCACTTGACTTCAAATAATCTGTTTCTGAATTGTATATAGAAAGTATAATCTGTGGGCAAACTTTGTGGAGGTTGCAAGATTCTAACTTCAACCATATTACTCAGACCTTTTATACCTATTGTTGGAGGGCTGAGAGTTGCCTACAGCAGGGTCAAGGACCTCCTCATTGAACTAGGAGGACATCTGCTGGAATGCCAGACTGGAATGCATGTCGCAAAGCTAACTACGTTTTCACACGTAACCTCAACACTACACAGCTTACGTAGAGACGAGCAAAACTTGTCACTACAAAAACAAAACACAAACACAGCACTGTGTGTCCATGTCTAGCTCAACATGGGCACCGTGCAAGGTATTAAAGCCTATAGTTTGTACACACTATATACAGCAGCCTTTGTCTGAGAACTGAAAGCCTCTCACATTAGCTACACACGTTGGACAAGCTGCTTTCTGCAGTATAATAAAAATAGCAACCTTGAATGTTTAAGTTATTTGATGAAATATATTTAATTATTGCAACTATGAAGGGAATCCTTCTTACAGATAAGAAAATTTAGTAAAAATTACCATCTTATACTGTAATTACATAAAGCCTTTGATTTCTACTGGTCATATGAACCTGCATCAATACTATTTGTGTTTAATAAATAAGAACTGATGGAATGCACCATTCAATACACACACAAATACAGCTGCACCACAATAACACAATGATCTCAGATTTAAAATATCATTATAAAGTGGAGGGAAAAAAACTAAATAATTGTACGATGGAGGCAGCACCAAACCTTAACTAATGCATGTCTCCTTACTCTCACAGTGACTCCTGACAACAGCATCACTCCGGAGACTGTTTTATGCTGAGGCAAGACATACAGCACTAATGAGCACTGCTTCCCTCCAAACACACAGCTGAATATTGTATATGGGCACTGATATATAAAAAAGATTTAATTTAAATATAAAACTCATGAGTATCCTTATTAAAGGCTAAATTTTACCAACATGAGCCTGCAGCTCCTCCATAATTTAGCTTTTCATTGACTTAAGCTTAACATAAATAATTATAAAGATCACAAATAGGAATGTTGGAAATTTATGTGGTAATCATCAAGCACATGTTAGTTAGCTGCATTAACATTAACACAAGCTGTAATGCAATAAATACATTCAGCCTTTTCCTTTACCAGTACCATTAATTTAGGAGTGTGTGTACATTTACATACTACTATGGCTTCATTACAACCCTCTCAGCTGCCTGTCCTCACACAACAGCCGTGCAACACTACCTCCTCCTCACACTACCTCATGGCCATCAACACTGAGATCAAATATACAACTCTCTATACTGGATTTATCCGACCGTTCACTATGCTTCACTAACATTCTACAACACCAGTAGCTACAACACCCTGGAATGTATGGGTCAAGGCTCTTAATCACCCTTTCCCTCACCATCAAACCAATATCTATCTTTAGGGTTAAATACCGCTTCTTTCCATAGTGTACGGAATGTTGCCATATTGTTAACATTATTTCATACCTTACAAGCTTCATTAAAAATAGTGGTAATGTAATGTGCAAATGCAGAATAAAATACCTATGAACTAGATCTATACATACATAGCTGTCTCCTTTACAAAACTTTGGTTACACCTTCAAAAAAGACAAGAAACATCGACCAAGTGACAGGATTCTAAATAACACAACAACAGCAGCACATCCAAGGGCACACCAGGTCAAAACTTGTGCCAAAAAGATTTGTACTCCAATGTTTCTAAAAAGGCACATCAGTCAGACGGGGAAACTTAAGGGCATTCAATGATATGTACGAGTGTATGTACGTGCCAGATACTAACCTCTGATCCCAACTCACAATCACCTGTAAACCAAACACCAAGTCTGGCACCATCAAATAATAATGGCACCTGGAATATGAGAGGCTGAAAGACAGTTACTCTACAGCCTTCTAGAGAACCTTGCGCTGGAATGCATAGAACTACCAGCACCACTGCAGCACAATCTCTCGCATCAATCTATGTACTTCAAAGACTGGTTGAAAGACAAGACAAAGGCTAACACAAACCTTGCCTGATCATGGGCACCAAAAACAATACTTCTTCACACCAATACTAACGTTTTCATTCCTTCATTAATCACACTACTGAGATGCGAAGGGAAAAAGGCATTCGTTGTGATTCCAAAGTTGTACGAGAGGGAGCAGAGGATCGGCAGCGTTCCTCAGTAAATAAACACATCAAGACACTATGCTATCAGTGACAAAAAAGTAGAATCACATAGGAGGTTATATGTAGGAGAATTAACACCTCCTCCTGCAACACCTACTCAAAACCTGGTATTGTGGGACACTGACGAACAGCAAAACAGCCCGGCCGAAAAAGGCTTAAAAATAGAATGGCTGCAGAAATCAACAGTCACAGGTCACAGTCATCTCAAGGCACACTTTTGAGGTATGAGAAACTGACACTTGTTTTGCATGATCGTTACAATTTCTCTGTAAATACTAAGTTGCATATGAAACTATCGAGTGTTTCTTCTATCTGGCATCCAACTAACACTCAATAATCAGAGACATTTTAGACATATTGTACGTCATGTCGCCCATTCTTATTATAAACACAATGAGATGGTTTGTGCTCACTGTAAACATCTGTGCTTGCTTCTATAGGTAATACGAGTAAAAACAATACTCTGGGAATGCATATCAATGAATTATCTCGGAACTAAGACTTTGTGCTGCGGAATACAACCTCATTTCAACCATAAGGAACGTGTAAATTGTAATGCCCGACCCAGAAAATTTCACTCGGGCTGAAAATCATGTTAGAATTGATAGGAATTACATGATAAATAGTAAGGAATGTAACAGACTATGTGGTTCTTGAGGATAACCTTCAAGAGCTGTTACCTTATATAAAACTTCTTTGTGTTGGTCTGTGTGTTCATGTATATTATCACTGTCTGGTTTTCTGTGCTTCTATTTCCTTTCCTGTATTCCAGCACGTCTGTCATATGTCTCACCTATATGTATAATTGTATAATCAATTTGTATATTCACATCTATATACTTTCAGGACTTATAGATTTCTGGATATATTTATGTCTGTATACTAAACCAATATTCACCTGTATCGTCATGTCTGTCCGTCTGTCTGTTAGTACTTTAAACGTGTACATGTGTACAGTAAGTCCATTGTCCTTACTGCAAGCGAGACACCATGAGGTTGACAGTACTGAGTGTCTTGTTGAGGATGGAAGAGGCCGTGGGCATGTCAGATGAGCGTAAGTCCACTCCATCCACCTGCAGCAGCTTGTCTCCCACCTTGAGGGCCGAGGAGGCAGCACCACCGCCCACCACACTGGTCACGTAGATACTCTGAAGGGAATGGATAGAGTGAGGTGTGGGAGGGTGATGGTTAGGGTGAGGTATGAGGGAATGGGTGAAGGAGGTTTAGGGTGAGTGTAGTGTGAATGAGAAAAGTGAATGTGCAGTAAGAAATAATTATGAAGGATAAAGAAAGAAAGATAAGGAAGCAGGGGAGAGATGAAGTTAGAGAGAATAATAAAGGAATGGAATAAACACAATATATCAAACACACATTAAATCACAATATATAACACATTTCCACAGTGATAAGTAAAGTGGAATGCTATATCCTTCCTTTACATAACCTTCATTGCTAGAAACACACATCAATGAAAGGCAAATCAACAAAACTTAATGAACACAGAATTACTGAGACAAGAGGTCACTGCCTACCCTTACCCTTACCTTGTCGTCGGGTTCGGAGTGAGACTGTCCAATCGTGAATCCAAGGTCGGGGTTCTTCTCAATCACTACCGGGAACTGAGGGAGACAAGCTGAGGTTACGTGGAGACGAGACATTTAGCGATATGAAAATACATTGTTGTGTGTGGATGAGGTGGAAGGATTGGAGAAATATATGAGAAAACGAGATATAAAAAAACAGGAATAGTGATGTTGAGGTAAGAGAAGGATGAAAAGTATATATGTATAAGATTCAATAACTTGGCATCCCCGTGATAGGTAATAAATAGCGAGGAAAAACAAAAGAAAATCATCAGAGATACAGATACAATATAAACCAATCAGAATCAACAGCTGAATCAGGACCAGACCACATGGAAAAAAAAAAAATGTATAAAGTTGAAAACCAAAAAGCGACTGTAAATACAAATTCCACCTGACACTTAAAAACAAGAAGAAAAAAAACGAAAAAAAAACAATATGGCAGCAGAAACAGGAAGGAGGAAGGACAAAAGGATAAAAAAAACAGGCACCATATGAAGAAAAAACGGAAAAAATCAATGAATCCCATATTTCCACTTGTTCTGCTTCCCTTCATCACATTCCCCAACACATATGAGGCAAATCACATCCACTTCTCCACCATCCATCCACCCATGCAAGATGTACCCACAACCCTGCACCACCACCACCACCACCACCACCACCAGCGCCTCCCCCACTAAGAGAGGCCAAAGACACCGCATAGAGTATACAGTAGCAGTAGTAAGTCTTCCATATTTACCATTTAAGATGATACCTGGACACTCTGCGTTCAGGAATCCAAACTTTCTTGGTCTGGATGGAGGCATGAGGGAAGTGAGAGAAAGGATGGCGAGTGAGAAAAATAAATAATCACACGATGGGAAAAAAAAGTTACGAGGATTTTTTCGGAGAGCTTAACATACCAATCACTGGTGAGATGTTAGACTAGTAATAGTAATAGTAATAGTAATAGTAATAGTACAGGAGCCTTGTCATGGCATCAAACACCCCTAGTGAAGTGAGTGGTTTACAAGAGAAGCCTTAGAGCAGTCAGTCAGCCGGGTTTAGTTATATGTATATTATAGAGAGGCATCGTTAGCAGCAATAATGTGATGTGTTAATTGCAAAGTGTGAGGGATTTATGTGGCATATGTTGCAGGTAGTTAGTTCAATAAATCCCTATCCTATAGAGAATTATTAATCCTCCCAATACTCCGACCAAACTTCAAATATTTATAAGCCTATATAGATCAACAGTTGCATCTTTTACAAATTCCATTACTATAAACATTAATTAGACTACTCATCTCCAATATATATGACCCGTATATTCATGTTCACTACTCACATTCATCCCAAGTCAACCATTAATCAGTGTCTTATCAAACTCTACACCCAAAGGAACACTGTAATACACATTCAACTTATTACCCGTACACATACCTTTCAAAACAGTTACAGACCTTAAATCTAAATACAAACACTAATGACGTATCACACCCACACAAAACTAACACAACAACAACTACTATAAATATTCTAGGTTGATGTTACTCCAGTGTTCTTATTATACTTTTTTTCTTCAAAGTACCCGTCTGCCTATGTTTTCTACTCTGCTTCAACACTCCCACTCTCCCTGCAACACTACTAACACTACTCGTACAGAAACACTTGCCTAGGTGCTACACGGCTGTTGTCTGAGTGTTTCTGTGATGCATTCCTTATATTGTTACTTGAAGAACTGATCACCTTCTGAAGCACAAAACAAAAACAAAAAAAATTCTGCAGTTTACTAAAAGCATTAAAAAATCATATTCTGCATTTCACTAAAGCATGAAAAGACAAAATATTCTGCAGTTTTTAGAAGCACGCACAAAAAAAACTGCAGTTTTCTAAAGCATTAATGTCAACCATATAATATAAATAATGATACTATTGCCGTGCAGTCTGGAGGGAGAGAAAAAATTTTAAATATAACAAAATAACTACAAGACTTTAAAATTTGAGTTACATCCTAAGCAGACAATAAATAAATAATGAAATAAAAACTATATATATACCCAACTAATATCCCTTTAAAAGGATAAAGTGCTAAGGGTTCGGAGAGACATAACTACCCTGTCTTCCTCTGCACCTTGTCTTTACGTGGGAGAGAACATAGACAAGGGGCTTCCATGACCCCTCGCTTTGACCCTTTTGAATGCCTTTTATGACCCAGACGGGATACTGTGGTAGTATTCTTGCAGTCCCCACCACAGGGATAATGATAAATAGTAGTAATAAATAATAATAATAATAATAATAATAATAATAATAATAACAATAATAAAAAATAATAATAATAACTAAAATTATAATGTAATAATAACTATCAATTATGTAATCACAAAAATTAAATAAATAAATAAATAAATAAATACAGGAGGAAGCTTTACTCTCTCAGCCTCACTAAGGTCAGCCAGCCAAGCCCAGCCTTGTTAATGGGTTAGTCCAGCGTACGTACATTCTGACATACCACTCGGGCATTCTTGTGCTGGCCGAACATCCAGGCCGAGTGGTTGGCCTTCGCAGCCTCCGAGGACTGGTTGAACGAGGGAGACATCCGCTGCTTGTTGACACCTGGGGCTGGGATCTTGGAGGACACACCTAGACAAGGGGAAAAGGAGGACAAGGTGAGGGGAGAGTTGTGTATGTTTGGTTTAGGAAAGTTTTGTGTAGAGATTTATAATAGATATGTATAGTGTTGAAAGTGGTGCAGTGTTGTTGAAGTTTCATTTAATTGTAATAAATGGTGTCGTCAGGAAATTGCTAACATACAAAGAAGAAAACACAAGTGAAACATAAATTCGCTCAAATTTGCTGGCCGAGGTAATAATATTCATGATAAACTTTTTTCTTATATTCCTAGTCCACACCCTTAGGCTTGACATGACCCAGCGGTAGATGACCTAGACTAGACATGAGCCTGACCCTCACCTGCAGCGTAGGGGATGCGTGAGGCCGACCCCGTGGAGGTGACTGAGCCGCGGGAGCCGGGAGTACTGAGGGGGGAGGGGATGGGGATGCCAGGAGTGTTAATGGCTGTGTTGATGGTGGGCGGGCGGATGCCAGATGAGTATCCCCTTGGGGTGAGTGGCTGTTGCTGCTGCTGTTGTTGTTGCTGCTGCTGCTGCTGCTGTTGCTGACTAGGTGAGTGGATGGTTGGTGGACGGATGCCGCTGGAGTAGGTTGGAGACTGGATCCTTGATGGGTGTGGCTGCCCTGCCTCGCCTCCACTGGTGGGAGTCTTTGGGTGACCGTAGGAATTAGTACTGGTGTTGAGCTTCCCTCCCAAGCCTCCAGGGGTGGGAAGGTTGGTGCCCAGACCACTGTTGCTCCTCCCTTGTGAACTCAATGAAGGGATGCCCGATGCCCCACCACCTGCCTGCCCTGTGGTGGGTGGTCTGATCTGGCTGCCATAGTGCCGGGTAGCCTCACTCGGACTTGGTCGTCCTACCTTGGTGTGGTGTGACTCAGGGGTGTGGCCCGAAGGACTCATCATTGGAATCCTGGACTCATTCTGTTGTTCATTTGGTGATTGGTGGTGTTCCATGTACTTGTGAGACTCATGGGGTGGGTGGACCTCCTTGGCCAGGCCACTAGGGCTGCGGCCAATGTTACCAAGGGTGGGTATTCTGGACTCACCCGGACCTGACCTGTCATGGGTAAGGCTGGTGGGTGAGGTCATGGAGGTCATCTTGGTGTCTGGGGTCAGCTTGGGCTCCTGGATGGCCGGGCTCCTTGCTATGCTGGTAGGAGTGTGCAGGCGGGAGGTGGAGTGAGGCTGCGACTCTCCCCCAAAGGTGTTTGAGTTGGGGGTGGTGGGGATCCTGGTGTCTGTGTGGGGCATGGCAGACTGACTAGGTGAGAGGGGGCCCTTCATCCCCCCAAACGCTGCCTCTGAGCCCCGTGGTGCCGGGATCCTTGACGGCAGCTTGGAGATTGGCTTCTGGGATGTCGCTAAAGTCTCTGGGTGATTTACGTTATTCATTAAATCACTACCAATATGACCTCCCTTTGAGTGTGACCCTGTGCCATCCATGTAACCTTCGTGGTCATATACTGAAGAGGAATCCTGCATGGTGTCCTGGGAGGGCCGGGAGCCTGATGGAGAGAGGAGGCTGGGGCGGTGAGGGGTAGGGTGAAGCACCTCCCCCCGCGGCTGGTCCTGGGTGAAGTTTGTGGGACCGACAGACCGAGTGGTGGCAGTGTAGGTGCTGCTGTTGGTCTGGTAGGTGTGTGATGCACTGGTACTGGCCGGCACTGTTACGGGTGGGTGGTTCTTGTCCCCAAAGCCTGGCTGTGAGTAGGTGGTGGAGGGTGTGGTGGTGTTCAAGGGTGCGCTGGGGCTGGTCATGTCATTGGCCACGGTCTTGGGGGATGGACTGTCCTCAGGCTCCAGCAGGGAACTTGTTACCTGTCAACCAGATGTATGAAGATGTTAAAGATTTCTCAGTAATGAATTCAAGGATTTAAACATTCACAAATTAAGACCTGTAAGAGTATAACGAAATACATAAGAATCGGAGTGCACAAGGTATGTATTGTGATTACCTGGTCAATAATGGAAACAAGACCATTACTCTCCTGGCGGTGATTAGCCCGGTGGTCCCATCCCCCATTAGCGGTCCGGCCCAGGTCTTGGCTGCGGAAGATGTTGTGGTCCACCGGCCTTGGGGGTCCCATTGTGTTGAGACCCATGTGGGAGACGGCACGGGTGGGCGGCGGTGGGATGCCTAAGGTGTTAATGGGAGCCGCTAGTGAGCCCGGTCTTTGGTCATGAGGCAGACGGTTGAGGAGTGCCGAGTCTGCCAATGCCCCGAGTGCCAGTGATCCGGGGCGCTGGGCAGGGCCACTATTGCATGGCTCCAGCTGTGCCCCTGTGGCGATGGAGGCTGGTCTGGGGGTGGTCTTAGTGAGGCCGGAGTACTGAGTCTCCCCTAGCAGACCATGTGCAGGGAAGGGCTTCTGAGTGGTGATGGTGGAGGGAGAGTAAGGTGATGAGGGGGAGGTGTGGGAAGGTGTAAATGTGGGTGTAGCAGATGGAGGGACGGAAAGTGAGGATGGTCTATGGGCTGAAGTGGAGGATAAGGAGGCCATGAAGGACTTGGAGGTGGAATGTGGAGAGGCCAGGCTGAGGGATCCAGGGGGAGAGGAGGGCGTGGATGGCATGGAGAAGTTGGAGTCTGTCAGGTTGTGAGGGGATGAAGGAGTGGTGAGGCTACTCCTGTCACTGCACACCTGATCATCACCTGCTGGGGAAACAAGGTACTAATTAGTGCACTAAATATACACTTACATCAACCAATCCTGTTCTTAATGACCTTAAATGAATATAAACTAATTAACATCCACTTAGAGGTGATTAGCAGTGGTGGTGGTGGTGGTGGTGGGTGGGACTTACTCTGCTGGGTGGAGGCCTTGCCGTTGCCGTACCCACTGTCACTTGAGCTGCTGGTGTCATTACTCTCGTCCTCGGCCACTCCTGCTGGTGTGGTGGTGGTGGCGGCGGTGGTAGAAGTGGTGGTGATGGCAGCCTGGAACATAAAGAGAGGGTCAGGATAATGAAAAAGGAGATGAGAAAAGTAAATAAAAAACAAAACAGCATCATATCCACACCTGCACACACACCTGCTGGGGACGGGTGACAGCTGCCTCCGATCCTGTATCTCCAAAGTCAGCTGCGTGCCGTGACATTACCGCTGCGATGTGGTAGGGCGGCGGCTTCTTGATGCGCTTGTCCTGGGGGTCAGATGTTAGGTCACCGTCACCAGCATCCAGGGGCGGCGGTGATGGTGGTTGTGGTGGGAGTCCAAGTGGTGCCTCGTCTCCCCCTCCTCGCCCTGCCTCGCTAATTCCTGTCTTGTCTTGCGTTGGTACAGTCGTTACAACCTGAAGGGAGGCGATTAATTCAGTTATTTATTTATTTATTATTTATTTTAGTGATTTGTATAAGTGAAATAAACTGATAAAGAAAATATAGGACCCTAAACCGATTTACCTGAGCCATGCCGAACATTTTGCGGTCCCCAATGGCGTACGGCTGGTCTCCTCCGGCCGGTGATGCCTTGCTGGTGCCGTTGACTAGCCTGGCACTCACTCCCTCCCCTCCATCAGGTGCCCCAGGGAAGGAGGTGGAGGTGGGAGACGCTAGGTGGGAGTTCCGCACGTTTCTTGCCTCGCGTAGAAGTGGTCTCTCCTCCGCAGGTAGTTCCATGACAGCTAGTGGAGGGGCGGGTCCATCTTCATCATCATCATCCTCTTCCTCCTCCTCCTCCTCCTGTTTATTCCTCTCCTTGAATTGATTGATGACAGGGCCGGATGGGTCATTAGAGGAGCTGACCTGAAATGGAAACTCATGTCAGACGATAATCAAAGGGAAAAAAAAGGGAAATGCCGAGGGAAATTAATAGCATAGGAAGTTAAACACATGTGACGTCTTGGAATTACGATCTTTTAAGTCACGTTTCTGAATAAATAAAGCATTGGATTCGCACCTTCCTGCCCAAGTCTGTTTCCGAGACATCATCCTTTGTAGGCAGGATGACAGAGGCCGAGGAGGCAGGACTCTTAGCTGACTCCTGGCTCTTCCCCAACACAAACTGGCGTCCTACAGCCGTGTCCTTCTGCAAGCTGTTAAGATTCCGGGCGTGTTTAGCGAGTGCCTTGAGCTCCTTGGGGTAGGGCGTTGGGGCACGGGTGAGGCGGCCGGGCTTGTCTACATCCCCGTCAAAGGCAAATTTGATGAGTGTCTTGGCCCTCCGCTGCTCGTCCCAACCCTGACCGGGGAAGTTGTCTGGCTCCACCACTGTCTCTGTTGGTGTAGAGAGGATGGGTTGAGACTACTGTGTTGAAAAGCTGTGTTATGGCTATTGTTAATTCATGCTATGTTGTAATTTAGTGAATGATGTGTGGTTATTTTAGTGATGTGTTAGTAGAGGCTGTGGGAGGAGGTAATATGGAAGTGTAAAGGCAAGGAAAGGGATCAGGGTAGTAAGAAAAAGAGGCTAATTTGGCATCATGAGGGTAAGGTTAGGTTAGGTTAGGTCAGGGTACATGTGAAGGTTAGCTCAGCACTGTGAAGGTAGATTTGGCGACAAGCGAGATTTTTTGTTTAACCTATTTTTGTTTTCTCTTGGCCAGTACCTGTTTAATGTCAGAAAAAAGAAAAAAAAAGTAGAGGGTTAAGAGGATGTGGATGGGATGATGGAGGTGGATGTGGATGGGTTACCTTGCTGGTGACACCTGGGCTGCTGCGGCAACATGAAGCAGGTGAGCACCCGCTGGCCCGTCTCAGGTAGTGTCTCGGACTGCAGCTGCACCTGAGGCTTGTTCTGGTTCTCCGACAGCCACAGTGCACGCAGCTGGAAGGCACAAAGGAGACGTGAAAAAGTAACATAAAAAGAAAATACAAAATACAACATAACAGAGAAAGTGAAAGAGAGAGAGAGAGAGAGAGAGAGAGAGAGAGAGAGAGAGAGAGAGAGAGATAATGGTAGGTAAGTATGGTCTATTCACCCTGAGTTTAGTGAGTGAGACAGGGAGGTGAGGGATGAGGTTGTCACACAGGTTGAGGACAGCCAGGCGTGGCAGGTGGCCCAGCTCGGCCGGCACACCTGTCAGCCGGTTGGAGGCTGCCGTCAGCACTGTCAGCTTGGAGCACGAACCAAGCTCAGGCGGCAACTCTGGAAACAAGGGAGAAAGGCAACAGATTAACGAAACTATCTAATCATGGAAGTTTGTTTTTGCTACTGAAGATAAAATACAATTACGATAACTCTTCAGAAATTGGCACAAAATAAATTAAGTTATTTTTTCATTTACATCCTGAAGGTAAATATAGCACGAAAAAAAAATTAAAGTACTATTATAAAGGAAGAGAGAGAAGAAAAAGGAGAGACGAGAGGTAATGAGGAAGGAAAAGGGAGTGGAGGAGAAATAAACACACCTGTGAGGAGGTTATCATCCAGGTGGAGTGTGTGGAGGGCACGTAGGAGGCCCATGGAGGCAGGCAGTGTCTCCAGGTCGTTCTGGGTCACCACCAACTCCTGCAGCTCCGCCAGGCCACCGATGGACTCCGGCAGGTGTGTGAGTGCATTGTCGTCCAGCTTCAGTACCTGCAGCTGGTTACATCCACCTAGCTTCTCTGGCAGCTCCTGGGAAACCAAAGTGATGATGATTAGGATGCAAGCGCCAAGGTTGGAAGGTAAGATAATGTTTTTTGTTACGACTATTATTATTATTATTATTATCATTATCAGTTTAACTTCCATCTAAATTAAGAGGAAATTCAAAATGTTCTCTTTATTCTTTTGTTTTATATTTTTTTCTATACTTAATTCCACATACAAAAAAAAATGGGATAGGTTTAGAAGTTTTTATTTATTCAAACATGTTTTTGTTGTTTACACTATCATATCACACCTTGAGGTAATTGAGGAGCAGGAAGAAGAGAGATTGGGGAGAATGAATGGGGAAAGAAATGCACACAAGGAGAAAGAGAGAAAAGAGAGATTGAAAATGTGAAGGACGAGGAGTGAAGAGAAAACCAGAAACATAACCTTGAAGGAAATAGAAACAAGGTAACAATAAAACAGAGAGAGAGGAAACAAAACCAATAGGAAGAAAAGGACGGAAGTTTAGAACACGATACAGAGAAAAAGACGACAAATATGAAGAATAAAAAAGATCAAAAAACGGAAAACAAAAAATAAACTTACGAAATAAAAAAAATCCACAGACGACAAATATGAAACAAAATAATTAAAACAGTGAAAACAAAAATAAAAAAAATTAAATAGATCCACACATAACAGAACAGTGGAGTGAAGACGGAACACAAACCTTGAGGTGATTGGAGGAGAGGTGGAGATCCGTAAGAGCAGTACAGTTCTCTATATCCTCCGCCACCCAGTCCACCTTGTTCTTCGACGCATCCACGTGTACCAGCTTCTTGAGGCGGCCAAGCAGGGGCGGGAGGGACTTCACTTTGTTGTTGTCAAACCAGAGCTCTGTTAGGTTAGCCAGGCTGCCGATCACCTCAGGCTGTGTGGAAGGGTGGAGGGGTGGAAGGGTGGAGGAGGAAGGGTGAGAAAAGGTAGAGGTAGAGAGAAGAAAGGAAGATAGAAAGGAAGAAAAGAAAGGTAAAAAGGAGGGAGGTAGGGAGAAAGATATATAGATGAGTTCAAATGGTCTTAAAAATCAATAAAATTAATAATAACTAAAAAAAATATCATATATCTACTTCCATTACTTATATATACAATACAACCTCCAACTCCCCTACAAGACACAGTTTGGAGTGTCCTCTCTGCCTCCACAAAACACCAACACTCTTCCTGCTCTGCTTCTCCTACTCTATCTATAAAACTAATCACTCTTCCTTCTCTCCTCTCACAACAAATCTACTTTACATACAACTCTCTTCTCTTCTCCTCTACTTTCCATACACAAAACACCAATTCTCTTCTCTTATCTTCTTTCTCCTCTCCTTTCCTTTGCATCAACAAGACACCAACTTTCTTCGCTTCTCTTCTCCTCTCCTTTCTATCACCAAGACACCAACTCTCTTCTTTTCCCTTATCCTCTCCTCTCCTTTTCATCACCAAAACATCAACATTCTTCTCTTCAACTCTCCTCTCCTTTCCATACACAGCACACTAACTCTCTTCTCTTCTCTTCCCTTCTTCTCTCCTCTCCTCTCATTACCCACCAGCTCGGAGAAGTCGTTTTGTCCAATGTCCAGGCGCTGCAGGTTGGTGAGCCGCACGATGGTCTTGGGGAGTGTGTTGAGCTGGTTCTCACGCAGCTCCAGGATGCGGAGGCGGGAGAGCCGACCAAAGCTGGCCGGAAGATACTCCTGCAGAGACAAGGGGGCAGTGTAAGGTGATGAAAAAGATATAAAAAAGAAATATAGATAAAAGAATATTAACTTAGACAAAGGGAGACAAAACAAGGGTCATGGGAGGTAAAAACAAAAAAAAGTGCACCCTACACACACACATACACACACACACATTCTCTTCTACACTTACAAGGAAGGTGTCATTGAGGTACAGCTCCTGCAGGTTGGGAAGCTGCGTGAAGCCCTCAGGCAGGCGGCACAGCGGGTTGATGCTGGCGTCCACCACCGCCAAGTGACGGCACCCCTTGATGTTGTCAGGAATGTCCGAGATGGCTAAGAGGGAGAGAGAGAGAGAGAAAGAGAGAGAAAGAGAGATTAATTTGGCAGTTCAACATATTTTCACTAACATTAGAGGAAGGAAAAGACCAATTAATAACAGAATTTTCCATTTTTATTTATGTCATGAGAGGAAAAATATCATCCGGGTATCAATTCATCATCCGACTCACCATTCTTGCTGAGGTCAATGTTGGTGAGGTTGATGAGTGAGGCGACGGCAGGAGGCAGCGCTGTCAGCTCATTGTCACTCAGCCCCACCACCCTCAGCCCATGACAGTAGAACAGCTGACGCGGCAACTCCCTCAGCTGCGTACAGTCATGGAAGGAAAGGTTAGGTTAGGGGAGGAAAGTGTTCATTATTATTTGGTTTTTTTTATATTTTGTATGTGTGTTACTTGTTATCAATGTTGCAAGTTCCATAGCACATAGACACATTGCTATCCTTTAAGAGGGAAGAGGAAGAGGAAGAGGAAGAGGAAGAGGAGGAGGAGGAGGAGGGAGGGAGGAGAAAAGAGAGATATGGTTTCTACTTAATGAATAGCTAAGGAGAGCAAATAAATAAATAAATAAATGGAAATGAACACACACTCATACCACAAAAAAAAATTAAATAAAGACCTACATAAGAAGAAAAAAAAAGCGCACACACACGCGTACACACCTGGTTGGAATCAAGGTACAGTTCCTCAAGGGTGCGCTCACAGGCAAACACATCCGAGGGTACATCCGTGAGGGAGGCGTGGCAGTAGTCTAGGGTGGTGATGTCGTCGCTCTCCCCGCGGCCCCCACACCCGAAGCAGGCCAGGAGGGACGGCATGGTGGTAGTGGTGCGAAGGGGGGTGGGGGAGCCCTTACCGTAGCATTTTTGACTCCCTTCCTTACTCTCCTTCCGATCTTTTTTATTTCCTTTCGTCTTCACTTTAATAACATCAGAATTTGTCGCTTTTTTTGGCTTTTTCATGTATTTCCGCGTCTTGTACATTAATATCTGGATTTGTTGTGGTGATTTTCTTTCTTTATTCCTTTTTATTCTTGATTTTGTTCACTTTATTTTATTTTTGTTCTGCTTTTCTCGTTGGTGTTGCAAGGTTGAGTGGATGTGTGTTATTTCACCATAGCATTCTGGGGCCCCTCTATCCTCTATCCTTCCCCTCTTCCTCTTCTATCTCTATTCCTCTCTTTAGCTGCCGTTTTAGGGGTGAATGGAGGGGGGGGGGTGATCCTCTATGCTATAACGGAGGTGAATACATCCTTCTATCTCTCCCTCTTATTCTTTTTATCACTCACTATGCCTTTCTCTCTTATCCTCTTTCTCTCTCTCTCTCTCTTTCATTGGCAGTGTTATTCCCTTACATCTGTTTCATGGGAAGAGAGAAAGGAGATGCATTAATATAGATAACTTATAATAATTGAAACATAATATAATAAATCAACTACGTATACATTAATAGGTACAGCAGTTTTTTTTTTTTATATTAGTCTCTCCTCACTGACAGATCAAATTAAGATACAATGCAATTCTATTTTTCATATTTAACTAAAGATGCATTTGAACCACGGAGTTAAAACAAAGAAAAAAAATATGAAAGATAAAATACACACACACACACACACACACACACACACACACACACAAGGAGAAATCACGTACTAGTCTTGAACACACAACACACAACACACACACGCACATTGCAAAACACACTAAACTCACTCATTATCCAAACCTACTAAAAATCTAGGACAACACACCACACACTAACACACTAACACACACACTAAAGCACTCTAGTTTCAGTCAAATAAGATAGAAAGAAACCTACCTTCACACAGTTACTATTACAAAGATGAGATGAAATACACACACCACTACACACACAGGGAAGGAGGAGGAGTGTAGCAGGAACATATGAGGAAGGTCAGAGCAGTTCCTACCAGTGAAGGCTCGTTGCAAGACAGACTATGATCCTTCCTCCCCCCATCTCCCTCTCCCCCCTTCTCTCCTCTTCTCCCCCTTCTTACATGTTTTCCTCCCCTCCCTACCTTCCTTGTCACTATTCCTGTCATCTCTCCTCCTCCTCCTCCTCCCTCTCCCTTGCCTCTCCATGCCATTTTTAACATATTTCGATTCCTCATTTCTTGTATAGCTACGTAACCTTCTCTCACTCTCTCTTTTTCTAATCCCTCTCCCCTCCCACTTCCCTCCCTCCCTCCCCACATTTTCTCCACCCCCCTCCCTCCCTCCCTACCTCACCACCACCACTACTACTACTACTACTACGGGACTACATGCTATACTATTGACATATTGATCCTCTATTGATGAAACGAATACCTTTGGTGATTAGGGGAAGGCTTACTACTGTTGATGTTGCTGTTGCTGCTGTTGTGTTACTGTTGTTGGGTGGATGTGAAATGCTGTTACATGCTGTCTCATGGATATATATACATTGCTGTTTAAATGCTGTTTGTTTCTCATAGATATACAGATTCCTAGGACTAGTTAAATAAGTTGATTAGTTGATATATGAGAGAGATAAAGAGAGAGAGAGAGATCATAAATAAGTACACACAAGTATACATTAGCCAACAGGAAAATACACGAATACACGCACGCACACACACGCACACACACACACACTTGGTAGGCAGTCATGTCCCACAATGGCAGTAAGCAGCTTTTCCATTAGTCATCATATCATCCCCATCCCTCTCTCCTCCCTCTCACTCTCTCCTACCCGTATCCTCCTCCTCCTCCCCGCCTCCTCTCCCCTTCTATCACCAATGCAAGTCACTCAGCACTTCCCTCAGACTCCAGTTCATGCTCTCACTCTCACCACTTCACTATACGTCACTCTTGATGTAGCTCCTCTCCTCTCACCCTCACCCTCACTCACTCTTACTCCTGCAGTCTTTCTTTCTTTCCTTCCCTCTCCCCTCACCCTCATTCACTCACTCACTCTTACTGACTTTTTTTCCCTCTCAGCCTCACTCTTGCTGTTTTTCTTTCTTTCTCTTCTTCTCCTTACTTTTACTCTTTCTTTCCTTCTCTTTCACCCTCACTCACTCACTCTTACTGTCTCTCTTTCTTTCCCTCTCACCCTCACTCACTCTCTCACTCTTACTGTCATTCTTTTCCCTCTCACCTTCACTCCTGGTGTCTTTCCTTCTCACTCCTCTCCTCTCTCTCTCTCTCTCTCTCATCATTTCATCTTTATATCGAAATGCAAGTAGTAGTAGTAGTAGTAGTAGTAGTAGTAAAACAAGTCTATACGCAAAGATACAGTTCAATAAGATAAAGACAAAGACAGCCATGCACTCAACTCTAATGACACCCAAAACCAAACCACTTCATCTACCTCACCAATCATACCAATCATACCAATCATCCAATCACCCAATCTAACACTCACGTCCCACCCACCCACCCACCCACCTCACCCACCCACCCCCCACCCACCCTCCTATCAGCGGGTGGATGGATGGATGGGTGACTCACAAGGTTATATGAACGCCACAAAGAAAGGAAGAAAGATAGACAAAACGCGGAAAGATAAATGCGGTGAACCACACACACACACACACACACACACACACACACACACACACACACACACACACACACAATACAACACACCTCTGCACTCACACTTAGCACTGAAGCATCAAGATAAGGAAAGATAAGATAATGATACATGTTTCACTCTCAGGACTGTGATCACGAGTAGTTTATCTTATTATTTGATCATGTGTTAAGTGTGTGTGTGTGTATGCGTATCTAATTATCATGTGGAGAGAGAGAGAGAGAGAGAGAGAGAGAGAGAGAGAGAGAGAGAGAGAGAGAGAGAGAGAGAGAGAGAGTATCATCTATCTTATTCATAGTCATACACAGTGCATTTCTATATTTAATAATGAATTGGGTGTATTCCTATATATGTATCCATTTATCTTTTTTACTTGATTAATGTATAACCTTCTAAAGACAATAACTAACTCCTCTGCATTGTTATATAGTACTTTTATATAATATTTTATAATCTATTTCATTATTATTATTATTTCTTTATTATTGCTATTATGGTTATTATTAATATTAGTATTATTATGATTTTTTTTTTCATTCTCGCTATTCCGTTTGTCATTAGTGTATTTAATAGTATCATTATATTATTATTATATATGCTTCCTGTACTCACTTTGAATGTTCATGTTGCCTATACCTTCGGGTGAAATAAACTTACTATTATTATTATTATTATAACCTATACTTTGAACCCTATATTTGAGCTCCTAACCATAAGGAATTTTATATTGTATCATGTATGCGATCTGATGATGATAAGAACATGTTATCTTATCTTAGATTTCACTTTTTCACTAAATATGTCACCTATCCTGTACTTTTCCTCATTCTTCCACTCTGGTCTACATAAACAGCATAATACCTCATGTAACTTGCTGTATTTACTATGTATTTGCGTTCCTAAACAATTTTCTATCAATCTACCAATCTACCTTATACTTCCCTACATTCTTGACATTTCTCTATACCTTAAATAAAAACTATCTATCAATAACTTTCAACATTCAGTATCAGTCTCCACCATAAGCCACAAGTTCAAAGTGCAGAGAAACATTACTTAAACATCACACTAACGTCACTTCACTATACACACATCAGTTTCAGAAAGCAATACAATGTGGGAAAAATCTAATATAAAATGACTGTTTCTTCCAATGAGGCAAACAATTTTTGAACATAAGACACCCTCCCGTCAGGCATTACATAAATAAAGTATATGTTAAATAAAGTCTGAGTATCACTAATAAACCCATACATACATAACCTAATAGCATACAGGACAACAGGGAGAAACTGATGCCTAACCCCACACCCTCTACACTAACTACACGAGTGGAAGGAGATTATTTTCAACTAAATCCCCAGAGAGAGTCAAGAGCCTACTTACAACCAGCTTAGCAGATGAAAGGCTCAAAAATCTTTAATTAACTCCCAAAAGAGGTGAGGGGCATAACTAGCTACCTGGTGAATATTTTTAAAACTTGCCTTGATAAGTTCGTAGGGAGAGTGTCAGACGGAGCTACAGTGCCACGTAACACTACCAGATGCAGAACCTATAACTCTATACCAACACACGTGGAATTAATGAATAAGAACGCCAGGGTAGGGAGTAGCGGGGGAGCTTAGAACTACACCGTGTTAGTGAGTACGTCAAGTTTAAGGTATAAATGATCTTATTAACACGTGAATCAGGTTGTGTTATGGTGTGTGTGTGTGTGTGTGTGTGTGTGTGTTTTGATGTCACCATAACAAAACAAAACAAAAAGTACTGTGGTTTAAGACACTGAAAACACAAACCTTGGCTGATCAATCCACACGCACATACGACGCACACGCAAAACACGCACACGCAAACACACGCACTGAGTATGATTCTAATTAATAGCACACATACCACCATACCCATGCCCATACCCATCAATACCCACACGTCCTCCACCCACTAGTACCTACGCCTACACCCATTAATACCCACACTCAACATGCCCAGGGCGACACACCTACCCACACCCGCATGTACACACACACACGCACATACCACTACTCAGGCCGCCACGCACACACACACCAGCAAGTAGACACACACACACCCCTCCACACCTGTCCCAAGCACCCCTACACACCTGCCAAGCACCTGCCACCCTCTAACAGGTGTCTCCAAGCTGCTCCAAGAAACGTCAACAAAAGGACGCCGAGGTAATGTATAGACGACACAATCCTCTTCCAACAACACTGACTGAGGTGAAATTGTAACAAAAGAGCATCGACTATAGAGTTTTTATTGGGTTGTAATGTTTATATAAAGCATTAAATAGTTTTTATATAGAGTTATAGGTTTGTTTAACATGTAAATACTGATTTTTTTATGTCTGATGGAGAGAAAATGGCATGGATTGAACTGGCATTTTTTTTTTAATTAATACAGTTACTCAGATGGTAGTGCGTGTGTTTTTTTTCTCTTTTCTCTCGCTCTCTCTTCTTACATCTTGTTTGCCTATCAATGACCTTCTATGAGTAAAGATGATGGTATGTCAGTTACGATTGACTCATTTTTTTTGTCCTTGTAATACTTACCTGCGTTGTCATGGCTACATACATTTTTCTGACTTATTTATATATATTGCAGTACATCCTCATTATTTATAACTACTATTTATGACAAACTGATATTAACACACTTGTCTAGTAGATATAATGGACAAGAGTAATATAATCCCTAAATTGCCTTGTTAGTTTGTAGTTTAAAAGTTTTCCTAGTTAGATTATTATCATTATAGGAGTGCATTATAATAAAACGACTATTTAAGAATAATATATGACTTGTTCATAGTAATTGTTATGCTGGTTGGGAGAGAATGGTGTGTGTGTGTGTGTGTGTGTGTGTGTGTGTGTGTAAAAGGACCTGGAGGTATGTGGTTTTTCCCTTACCAGTACACACACAAGTACGCACGCACACACACACACACACACACACACACACACACAGCCCGCCTTGTGAAAGCGTGGGAAGGACTCGAGTACAGTACACATGGACCCAAGGCTTATACACAAACGGATGTACAGCTTCAACGGGAGGTCCAAGGTGGAAAGCTGTAGAAACGCTGAATGCTCACAGATGGCGCGTCGGTCGGGCCCAGTCCAAGCTCAAGTCTACGGTGGCGTATTTATTTATTTTTTTTTTCTATTATTTTCCATTGTATTCGGTATTCATTTATTTGTTTTACCACATTCTTGTTGTACTACAAAGGATACTAATGAATTACGAATAAAAATTGGGAGTTTTAATTAATTAACATTCATTTAAAAAACCTAAGAACATAAGAATTGAGGAGACTGCAAGGGGCCAGTTGATGACCTACACGAGGCAGTTCCTTGTCTTCCACCCTAGGAATAATCTAATATTTATCCATCCCACCTGTAATCCCTATCCATACTCTGATCAACCGTCTTTTAAAGCTATCTATTGACTCACCACTTACTACGTGTCTACCCAGCCTATTCCAATCGTTCACCACTTTCTTAGTGAACCAATATCTACCCATGTCTATCCTGAATCTAAGTTTTTCTAGCTTGTATCCATTTCCACGTGTCCTATCCCGACTACTAATTTCTAGAACCTGATCAATGTTTCCCTTATTAATTCTTTTTACCATTTGAAAACCTCAAACATATCCCCTCCTGTCCTCCTCTCTAGGGAGTGGAGATTAAGATGTTTTAACCTATCTTTGTAGGGTAAATTTCTCAGCTCCATAATAGACTGATCCTGAATCCTCTATGAAAGCTCTTCGGGTCGGTGAATGATTTAGCAGAACGGAGACTATTCATATCTTCATCATCATCTCCAGACTCCATGAAGGCCGCCTGGACGCTGCCGATGAAACCGTATCCAGTGTCAGATTCCACAGAAGGGAAGAGCCTCCAGGACTTCCTGCGTGAAACACAAGACTAGGTAATAATGCGACGGAAGAAAGGTGTTGAGTTACATATATATAAAGGTTAAGCATATAAATATATTGCTGCACACTATCTCTACGGAAGCGGAGCCTGTGCAGCAGCAGCAGTAGTAGTAGTAGTAGTATTTTTAGTAATAGTAATAGTTGATTTACGGTAAGTTCGGAATAATAGGCAAGCAATATTTTAACTGATGTTTCGAACTTTTCAAGGTCAAATGGAGTTTCAAGGGGGTTCATCTCCTCTACTGGTTCCATAGGATGGGCTGTAGGACTCCCAAGGTTACGTCCTATAGAATGTGGTTTGCAGGCACGTCACGCAAGGCTGGCCACGCGTCCCTCTGTAATGCATCACAAATTATCAATAGAAAAATAAAAAATAAAAAACTTTAACGAAATATTCCATACCACGTCCCTTCCCCTTCCCTCCTTTCTATCCTGCACTTGGAAAAATAAAACTGACACCATTCTCACCAGTTAATAGTGAAGGGGAGGCACGAAGACCTGCTGTAATCACCTTGTAAATGGAACGACTAGGCAGTTAGCAGAGGCTCCGCTCCAACAAACTGCAAATATAGATAGTTTCAACAGCCAATATTTACGATGGCCATAATAACAACATAGTAACGATACTTAGAGGTTAAACAAAGCTAAGGGATGGTAGAGGTAGTTAATAATTGTGTCACGAGAATATATGAATGAATCTAAGGAATATAGAACAAGTAACAAGGAGTCGAGATAATTACTACCTAATTTTTGAGGTGTAGTTTAGATGGTTAAGGACAGTTTGGTTGGAGAGGAGGAGGAGGAGGAGGAGGAGAGGAGGAGGAGGAGGAGGAGGAGGCAGATCACGTGATTTAGATAAACGATGATTTTGCTACAAGTGGAATATCTAAACAAGTGGAAGAGGGTGTTAGATAGAGCTGTACAGACATGGAGGCGATACAAGGGCCCCACACACACACACACACACACACACACACACGCAACAAGTAGGTTAAGTATACTATAACAACTACTTATCGCGAACGAACTTTTGGCTCAACCGGTGACTCTACTAACGAAGGGAAGCCGGGATTACACACTTCACTGGATTGCAAACTTAGGCGAGACAGTGAGCAGCTTAGTGAATTAAGTGATTTTTTTTTGTGTGTGTGTGTTACGGCAGTGTTAGTTTCTCCCTTCCACGCACCCACACGCACCAACACACACACACACACACACACACACGCACACACACACACACACACACACACACAACAATACCTGCCGGCCTCTCCCCTTCCTATCCTCCTCCTAATCCATCAGCTGATTACTCTTGCACTTACCTTTATCGTCTCCTTCGTTAATCACCTGTCCTTCCTCCTCTTCCTCCTCCTCCTCCTCCTTCTCTTCCTTCGTCTTACAACGTGGACTTCCTCTCTCCTTGCCGTCACGTGGGTGTCTGAGGACGAGCTGTGGACCTACTCTTCACTCGCCCGCTGCTTCGAACGGCAGAACTGAATGCTTCACTGGTTCACTTGTAGCTTCAAACTTTCCGTAGCCAAGAACTA
>JAPQNM010002744.1:244626-247126 GCA_029783475.1 Metacarcinus magister
AAAAAAAACTTTATACCTACAACTCCACCATTTTCTATCAAACAATACGAAAGAACGGCACCGGCGGCGGCGGCGGCGGCGGCGGCGGCGATGGGCCGTGAAAAACATTTAAGTGCAGGCAGGTGGTTGGTGGCGAGGCTCGCTGGGCCTCCACGGCGCCCACCACCCACCGAGGCACCGCCACCCAACGCGGGGGACGACCACGACAACGATAACAAGAGATAACCGAGGCTGCCTCCCGCTAACAAACGCTCGGGCAGGGCTGGTGCACGGCCTCGCCCGCCACCTCACCTTGGCCCCTTGCAACCCTCACCCACGCCCCCCCTAGGAATATTTTATATTTTTGGAGCCTGTCCAGTCATGGGGGGACAGGGGGGGCGGTGGGTGCTGTAAGGAGGAAGGGAAGGGGGGGGGGAGTGCTGTCCCCTAATCCCCGAGTCTTAAAAGCAAGTGTGTTTCGCGTCAATTAAACACTCAACCAAAGAATGAACGCTAAGGAAACAGTTAACAGCGTCGCGTCTTTTCATCTTTTTGTGCGTCGTTTGGGAGTTCATCTTGCTCGATAAGGCGGCCAAGGGGGGGGAGGAGATAGTGACGCTTGCTTGCTCGCTTGCTTGCTCGCTTGCTTGCTTGCTTGCTTGCTTGTTTGCTTGCTAGCTTACTTTGCTTGTTTAAGAGCGTGTGTGTCTTGCTTAGCCATCAGACTACAGCTTGAGTTTTGCATACTGACGCTTTGGTCCGCGTGCATTGGCGTCAACTACATTCATACATTTGTTATATACGCTTGACTGTGCTTCATTCTTATACATTTACTTTCCTTTATAGGCTTGAGTCAACACGGGAGGAAGGGCAGCCATCAGCGTGCGGGGGAGACAGCTAGATCAGGGCACTCACACGCTGTGGCTCACCGTATTGGTGGTGGTGGTGGCGGTGGTGGTGCACACACACACACACACACTCACACACTCACTCACTCGCACACTCACACATACACACACACATCACACACACACACGCACACACTCGCCGCTACTGACACAGAGTTGAGATTGTGTACGTACGGATAGATAGATATTAAACAGCCTTTTATGTACGTACGTAATTAGTTGCATTAATACGACTTTAATTTACTCATATATAATTTAGACTATAATTTCTACCCCTCCATATAGGGTTTGGGTTCTCGAGAAAAAACTTTAGTTAGCGGGATTCTAACAGTTATAGATTCTACTAATAGTGGTAGTGGTGGTGATGGTGGTGGTGGTGGTGGTGGTGGTTGCTAGTGGTGGTGTTTGTTTGTTGGTCGATGCCTCCCCTCCTTCCCTCCCCCGTCACCTCACACAAGAGGGGTGCCAAGGGAGGGTAGGAAGTGCCATGGAGGCTCACTCGGGCTTCAAGCGATGCCACATAACCACGGTCTGTCGGGGCTTCGTGATCATGTCACTCCAGTGCTTCGTCTCGGAGGTGCCACTGCCAGCCTTACCTGTGATAGGATGCCACAGGTGTTAGCAGGCTCAAGGACAGGTGTTAAAGAACCACTACATACCACTAGAATAGATATTAGTTCCCTAAATAACTACCTACATTACCTACGTATCTTAAGGGGAACATATGTGTTTTTGTTAATGGATATACAGTTTTAGACAGGTGATAAAAGGACAGGTGTTAATGAGTCACTAGAACACATGTTAGTTTACCAAATATACAGGTGTGTTTACCTATATGTCTTAAGAGGAAAATATGTGTTTCTTGTTAATTAATATACAGTTGTTGACAGGTAAAAAAAAAGACAGGTGTTAATGAGTTACTAGAACACATGTTAATTTGGCACATAGACAGGTGTGTTTATCTATATTACTGATGCATGTAAGATTACTTGTTTGTATTACATGAGGATGCAGGTGTTAATAGAGGCCAGTACAGGTGCTAATGAGGTCGTAGATATGTTAATAAGACAGGTGGAAAGGTAGATAGCTGGGCAGGTGACTTGATTGATGCACCTTCAGAGGGATGGATATTAATTATACATTTAGAAGACAAAAACACCAGGTATACATTAGCTGCTGTAGAAGATATTAACTAATACTTGTAAGTTAACTCAAAGAACAGTAAAAAGAAAGGAAAGAAAGAAAGAATGAATAAACAATACGAAAAAGAGCGAGAGGAACTAGAAAGAATGAAAAATAGAAAAATAAAGATAAAGAAGAAGACGAAGCAGGAAAAAAAAGAAGAACACAAGAGGAGGCAAAGGTAAAAAGAAAGAAGGAGAGATAAGAGGAAAAAAAAACCAGAAAGGAAAAAATAAAGAAAAAGACTCAGAAGAAGAATAAGAAGAACAAAAACAACAAGAACAAGAACACGAGGAAGAAAAAACACACTCTACTCTACACACTCCCTCACTCACCTAACATAATCTTGCCAATCGCCTCATTCCTTCCTACTTTGTCGTGGTCCATTATAGTGACGTTCAGCTGGCACTCCCTGATCCTCTCCCAGGGCA
>JAPQNM010002744.1:257126-261324 GCA_029783475.1 Metacarcinus magister
AGAGAGAGAGAGAGAGAGAGAGAGAGAGAGAGAGAGAGAGAGAGAGAGAGAGAGAGAGAGAGAGAGAGAGAGAGAGCAACAAAAAAAAATTATATAAAAGATGTACAAAACCAAAGATAAATATAAACAGAGAAATGTATCCTAAAAAAAGAAAGAAAGAAAGAAAGAAAAGAAAGGAAATCAAAAGTGTTCCTTTAGAAATATATATAAAAAAAAAAAAACTACATGAATTCCTCTAAAAATAAATAATAATGTAAAAATGAAAAACAAGAAAATTGAAGGAAAAATACATTAACTAACTCGTTTCAAAAGTAAAAAAACACAAATTCTAGTTAACTCTCTCTCTCTCTCTCTCTCTCTCTCTCTCTCTCTCTCTCTCTCTCTCTCTCTCTCTCTCTCTCTCTCTCTCTCTCTCTCTCTTACCTGTCACCTGCCCACTAATTGACTGACACCTTCTCTCACCCCTCCTTCACTTGAAAACCTGAGGGGAACAAAAAGGGGAGAAAAAAGGGGAAGAGGGGAAGAAAGGAGAGAAAAAAAGGGAAGGTTAAGAAAGATGGGAAGGATATGTAGGTTGATAAAGGGAGGAGAAAGGGAGAAAGGGAGGAAGGGTACGAATTATTATAGTGGAGGAAGAGGATAAGGAGTAGGAGGAGGAGGAGGAAGAGGAGGATTGGCAGGAACAGGAGGAGGAGGAGGAGGAGGAGGAGGAGGAGGAAGAGGAGGATTGGCAGGAACAGGAGGAGGAGGAGGAGGAGGATAAGGATTGGCAGGAACAGGAGGAGGAGGAGGAGGAGGAGGACGAGAAAGAGCAGAAGGAGAAGGAAGAAGAGGAGGAGGAGGAAGAGGGAAAAAAAAAGAGGAAAAAAAGTATATATGAAAGGACACATTCTGGACGCAAGAGGAAAATGTGAGGGGAAAAGAAAACCACAAGAAGAAAAAGAGGACTAAGAGGATCTGAGGGGAAAGAGGAGAACAGGAAAGAAGAGAAACATCTGAAAGACACAAAATGCATACAAGGGGAATATTTAAACACAAAAAGAGGAAACTGAGGGGAAGAGGAAGAAAGAGAAGGAAAAAAAAAAGATACACAAGAAGAAGAAGAAGAAAAGAAGAGAATTTAAGGCAATACTGAAACATTCTCAAATACTAGAAATATAAGTAAGGGGAAAGGAAAGGATATGAACAGGAATAGGAGAATGAAAAGAGGGGAAAGAATGTAAGAGGGAGAGATATATCCATTGAAGAGGATATGAGGGGAAGATGAAGTGGAGGAGAGCAATTAGCAGAGAGCAACTGAAGATGAGGGGAAGAGAGAAAGGGAAAAGAGAGAGAGAGAGAGAGATAGCACATAACACATATAGCGATAGAACAAAGAAACAAAAGTGAGGGGAAACAGAGAGAGAGAGAAGAACATTTAAAGACCTACCACCCACTCCCACACACACACACACACACACACAAAACAACAAGATACGAGTAGGACAAAAAAACATCTCTGAAGGGAATTTGAGGGAGTGAGAGGGAGTGAGGGGAGAAGGTGAGGGGTTAACACGTACCTGACAGAGGGGAATGTGCACCTCCCCTATTGAATCGTCCCTGGAGAAGCGATCATAATCAAACACATGAAGATGAAGAACACGGCTTTGAAGTTTCTGGATGGGGAAACCTGAGGAGGAAAAAAAAACAAGGGGAAATGAAGACTAACATAAGGGAAGACCAACCCAAAAAAAAAAAAATGACACAGATTAAAAACAAGTAAGTCAGAGGAGAGTTGGAGAGAAACTGGTAAGATGATAAATGAGGGGAAAATGAGGGAGATTCTGAGGGGAAAACTGATACATGGGAGGAGAGGAGTGAGTAAGGAGGTGGGTGAGAACTGAAATGAGTAGAGATAAGAGGAAGATGAAACGAAGAATATGAGGGGAATGAGGGGAGACAAGACTGGTAGATAAGAATACAAGTGAGAGGGAAAAAAAAGAGGGGAAACGTAGGAAAAATCAACAAGAAAACGAGAGGAAAGTTATGAGGAAAAAAATGAGGAAAATGAGAGGGAGAGAGATGAAGTGAAAAAGTGAGAGGGGAGATAAGGGGAAAGGAAGGGGAGTAGGGGAGAGGAAACTGCGGTTGAAGATGATGGGAAATGGATAGGGGAATGAGGGGCGTTGGAGGGGATATGAGGGGAAGCCTGTTGGTACGTGAGGGGAAATTGATATGGAAATAGAAGGGAAAGAGTTGATATGGTAGTTGAGTGGAAGAGAGAGGAGAGAGAGAGAGAGAGAGAGAGAGAGAGAGAGAGAGAGAGAGAGAGAGAGAGAGAGAGAGAGAGAGAGAGAGAGAGAGAGAGAGAGAGGTGATATATTTCTCGTTTGTCTATTCAGATATTTTTTGAGTTTCATAAATTTACGCCGCATAATTCAAGAAGAATCATCTCTCTCTCTCTCTCTCTCTCTCTCTCTCTCTCTCTCTCTCTCTCTCTCTCTCTCTCTCTCTCTCTCTCTCTCTTCTTTCTCCCTCCTCCCTTCCTAAATCTTTTTCCTCTCCCTTTCTTTTCTCTTTTATGTTTGTTTTTCTATGTTTTCTCCTCTTTTCTTTCCCTTCATCTATCCTTTCTCTTCTGTTTCGTTTCCTTCTCTTTCACTGGATTTATTCTCTCTCTCTCTCTCTCTCTCTCTCTCTCTCTCTCTCTCTCTCTCTCTCTCTCTCTCTCTCTCTCTCTCTCTCTCTCTCTCTCTCTCTCCTAAAGTTACTCATTTTCGAGATAGAAACTTCAACCAGGAAAAAAAATTGTCTATCTCAAAAATAAAAAGCATAAACTTTTCACATAGTTTCTCATTGTGTTTGTATTTAATTATTCCTTCTCCATTCCTTTCCATTCTTCCCTATTTATTCTATTTTCCTTATATTTCCCTCTTTCTTTTCATTTGTTTCTTTTATTTCTCTCACCAACTACACTTATTAGTTTTATTTTATATTTTTGCTACTACTTATTCTCATTATTCTCTCTCTCTCTCTCTCTCTCTCTCTCTCTCTCTCTCTCTCTCTCTCTCTCTCTCTCTCTCTCTCTCTCTCTCTCTCTCTCTCTCTCTCTCTCTTTGTAGTTTCTTCTCCCCTGCTGTTTCTTCTTCCTTTATCTCACTCCCTTTCTTCACCAATTCTCAGTTCTCTCTCTCTCTCCCCCTTCCCACTTTTTATTTTTTCCTCATATTTTTTCCATCATCAATCTCTCTTCATTGTTCTCCTCCTTTCTTTCACCATCCTAACTTCTTTCCTCCTCCTCCTCCTCCTCCTCCTCCTCCTCCTCCTTCTGCAGCTGTTATTCCTCCTCATTTCTTTCCCTTTTCCCCCTCATTTCCTCTTCCATTATGAACATGGAGTCAGTTAGGAAGGAAACAATCAAATTAATTAACAAGCTTTTGGAATGTGATCAGGATAACAAGAGGATCAGAATGAAATTAGATTCGTTTCAATTATAGGATTTAACGCCGCTGATTCTATGTATTGATGAAGTAATCCCTGTTTTTTTTATCATACGGTATAGCTGAGGCACTATTGATATCATTTATTATTATTATTATTATTATTATTATTATTATTATTATTGTTATGGTGATTCTGCGAGTATATGATTAATTACTCCTTACACCTGACTGCCAAGGGGCCCAGATGGGATGATGACAAATGAGAGGGAAAGTCTGAATATATTTTTACGTTTTTTTAACTTTCTTATTTAAAGTTTAATATTCTTAGTCAATTAACTAACTTTCTGGCTGGCAGGAATATTCATTAATTTTGACTTTCTTTATTTTTTGTTTTTTTAGGGGGAGGAAGAAGAAGAAGGGTTTTGATTTAGCGAATGTGATGTATAGATTTTTGTCTTATTGTTTTCCTTATTTTATTTAACATTTACTGGATCTGGCAAGAGGCTATTATCATTATTATTATTATTATCATTACTATTATCATTATTTATACCACTTCTTCTATTTCTTTCATTACTATCACTATTTCACTATTATCAACTACTACCATTAACACACACACACAAGAAAAAAAAATAGTGTATACAAATTAAAAATGAAATTACATAACCTTTTTAAATTGTGAGCCTAAGGTAGCGTCTCCTTCACCTTCCTACTCTTAAATTCCCTTTGAACACACCCGCGGGAGTCTAACCTTTACTCCTTGACATCAATTA
>JAPQNM010002745.1:0-2500 GCA_029783475.1 Metacarcinus magister
CAAGACCTGGTGGTCTGACAATATACCCATACAGTTCTGCGCCACATTAATGTGGTGTACCGCAAGAACCGTTATGGTCTTAGACACAGTCTTGTAGTCTTCCAGTAGGACCTGGTGGTCCCTAACCACAGCAGTGTGGTTGTCCTTCAAGGCCTTCTTGTCTGCCACAGTGACCAGGTGGTCCTTCGCCAAAGCGTCGTGGTCAGATAGAAGGACCTTGTAGTCCATATAAACAGCATTGAGGCTGTCCTTCAAGACCCTGTGGTCTGACAACAGAACCTTATGGTCCATTAACAGACCATAGTGGTCTTCCTGCAAGACCTCGTGGTCATTAACCACTAAGTCATGTTTATCCTTCAGAACCTTGTGGTCATTAACCACAAGGTCATGTTCTTTCTTCAAAGCCACGTGGTCATTAACCACAGCAGCATGGTCAGCCGCAAGGACTTTGAAGTCCTTGTGAAACTCCTCAAGGGCATCGGACAGCAGGTCGCGCACAGTGAGCACGTCCTTCAGCGCCTGACGCTCCTTGAGGAGCTCGTCCTTAGCCATGCGGACAATGTCCACAAGGCGGGCTACCCCCTCTGCGAAGGGGAGCTTGTCCAGCAGGGCATCGCTGCGGCTGAGGGCCGGCAGCTCCTGCATGTCGTCTGTGCCCTGGTGGGGGCCGGGCAGGGTGGTGCACGCCGCCAACAACGGCAGCGTGCACCATCGCACTATAATCAACATCTTGACTCCTAATTTCATTGCGAATCAAAACTTAATAATGAGAATGTTCAATGAAATGCAAAAGTGCGGGAAGCTAAGAGTGAAGATGAGGTGAAGGTCCTTGGTGTATGATTTACCCTGGCAGGAGGAGGAGGAGGAGGAGGAGGAGGAGGAGGAGGAGGAGGAGGAGGAGGAAGAAGAAGAAGAGAAGGAGTAGGATGAGGACGGTATGTGCATGTGTGTGTATGTTATCAAGGAGGTAAATGTGTTTGTATATATGAGAGAGAGAGAGAGAGAGAGAGAGAGAGAGAGAGAGAGAGAGAGAGAGAGAGAGAGAGAGAGAGAGAGAGAGAGAGAGAGAGAGAGAGAGAGATGTACCCGCTTGTTCTTCATTTCATTTCTTTATTTCTCACATTTTTCACCACACAGGACGAGGAAGGGGAGGAGAGGGGAGAGAGGAGGGGAGAGAAGAGAAGAGAGGGGAGGAAAGGGGAGGTGAGGGGAGAAGAGAGGAGAGGTAAGGGGAGGAGGAGGAGGCAGATGTTAGGTAAGGACGCTAGAAATATATTTACAGGAAATCATTCGTTTCATATTTTCCTTAATTATTGATGAAAAAAACACCAATTTTCTCATCACTACCTTGACATGATGTGAGTTTAACCCTTTAGCGACACACCCCTTAAACCCCCCCCCTTTACCTCCCTTTACCCCCCCTTACCCCCCTTTACCTCCCTTTACCTCCCCTTCATCCTCTAACCCTCTCCTCCTATACCTTATTTTCTTTTATCTTCTCTCTATTCCTTCATTTTCATCTTAGTTTCCTTATCTCTTTCTCTTTATCAATTTATCCTTTATTTTCTATCTCATCTTTATCTCTTTTCCTGTGCATCGTTTCTTTCTATCTCTATTTACGTCTTTCTTCCTTTCACACACACACACACACACACACACACACACACACACACACACACACACACACACACACACACACACACACACACACACACACCTGCATGCTTGTAATTACCTGGACGTTTCACCTGCATAATGGCGCTTCATTCCCACAGGTAACCTTCACATATCACCTGAGTAAACCTGTAGTAGTAGTAATAGTAGTAGTAGTAGTAGTAGTAGTAGTAGTAGTAGTAATAGTATAGTAGTAGTAGTAGTAGTAGTAATAGTAGTAGTAGTAGTAGTAGTAGTAGTAGTAGTAGTAGTAGTATATAGTAGTAGTAGTAGTATAGTAGTAGAGTAATAGTAGTAGTAGTAGTAATAGTAGCTGTATCCTTTTTCCTACCTTCACCTACACTCACCTGCTTAACACTTCCGTTCACCTGTCTACTTACCTACTTACCTACCTATTTACCTATAGCACCTCACCTGTCCTTAATTACACCCACAGTACACCTTATACCACCTATACACACACCTAACCAACACTACCACATACACCAACCTTACCTCACTCACACACACACACACACACACACCAGTCCTACACACACAGACACACCTACCTTACCTTACCTTGCCTTGCCTTGCCTTGCCTTGCCTTCCCACTCTCCCTCTCCCCTGATGCTTCCCGCCGCCGCTACACAGCCACACTTATTACCGATAACTGCCTTTTAGTGCGTGGTGAACCGGTGTTAGTAATCGGCCCAGTGATGAGGAGGGAGATAACCTTCACCCAGCCCTTGATCAGACGAGGAGGTAAAAAATCTAACTAGCTTATCTGCCTTAAGTTACTGAGAGCCACGGGGGATAGGCGACAGGAAGGGAGGGGAAGGGGAGG